>ML791510.1:329444-340437 GCA_009831015.1 Picea engelmannii | reverse complement strand
ATAAATTAATAATTTGGTTATCTTCATTGAAAAAAACTATAATAATATAACTAATAAAAGAATAAAATGCCACTTATTTTTTATTTGAAATACTTTCTTATATTTTGTAAACTAATAATTTTGTTATCTTCATTGAAAAAAAACTATAATAATATAACTAATAAAAGAATAAAAGGCCACTTATTTTTTCTTCGAAATACTTTCTTATATTTTTGTAAAAAGCTGAGAAACATGTCATTTGCAGTAAGTGTCAAGGCGGTTACTCATAATGCGCACCTGCTCGTTCCTAGTAAAGTCTAGGCTTTTCTAATGTTAGAGGTTCATAACTCCTAAAGACTAGTTGGGAGGAACACCCATGCTTTCTTTTAAGAATGAGTGTATTTTCCTAGGAATGCATATTTCTTTAGGGACCACCCGAAAGATTTGTGCCCATTTTCACACGACGCCTCACATTTTACTTTTTTTGAGCAAGTAAAGAGGATGAGTAGAGGAGGAGCAAAATCCAAGATCTTCCCACTGTGTTCAACTCAAGCCAGGTATGCTTGATTTTTTATTTTGGCATGAAAAATTGGATTGTCTTCAACATGTAAAAACTGTGAGAATGTTTTTTATCCACTAAACTAAAAGATTGATCCATATAATTCATGAATATTATGAATGAACAATGTATTATAAACACATATTTGATGAATCAAGACTTGAAGCAAGATAAATAATTATTTGAATAATATTCATTTTTTATTTGAATTTCTCTATGGTCCCATTTAAATTAAATGTTGTCTTATAAACCCATTTGGAATCCTATAATATATATTCATTTAGTACACAACACAAGCTCTTATGTTTGGTTCTTCATCATTGCATCATATTCTACATTCAGTGATCAAAATTGAACCCTTCCCAGCCCTTCCAAGGGGTTCAAACCATCCTCGAAGGGTAATTAAAGAAGCACCACTAAAAAAAATGTATTTCTTTTAAGTCACTCGTCATTTATGTAGGGAAACAAATATTTTAAAATTTTAAAAGAAGGGTCACATTTTCAACAACCCATCAATCTCATTTCCAACTCCTACATTCTAAGTAAGAATTATACCTTTCATATCAAATGACGATGGATGCGAATCGTGAGAAATATTCATGATTCAACACCCATTACTTGGCTTGGCATGTAAAGACTCAAATCATCTCTATTCTTGTTGGTTCTCGTTTATTCCTTGATAGAGTGTAGCTTTCCACAATATAAAATTAATCACAAAGTTCACGTCTATATAATCCTATCATTATATTGCATATCCAACATCTTGAGTGTCACTTATTATAAGCTTCCAACATAATCTTGAACACATTATCTTTCAGAATCCCCACTTGAGTTCACGTGTTATGTTCATTTTTTATCCTTACTGATATGATAATTTCCATGTCATTTAATGCACATACTTAAACTAATAATATCCCACACTCACCATGAAAATGGAACCCAAAGACATTGAAAATCGCCCACCAACAATCCAAGGTGAGGAAAAACTTAACCCACCACAACCACCAAACATAAACACACAAATTGATACTGGGTTGGCTACTTTCAGATCACTTATCAATGAATCAAGGGGAATTGAAGAACTTAGTCGAGAGTCCCTCTCCACTTCATTGGACATCATTGTGAGGTCCATTGCAAGTGAAATTAAATTTATTTTTTAATACAAGGCTAGAATGTTCAAGTTTTATAGGACAAAACTTGATAGAGTACAAGGGAAATTAACTTATATTTCCAAATACATGGCTAGAATGTTTGAGTGTTACAATATTAGACTGTATAGAAACCAAGTTAGAGACCTAGTTACTTCAAAACAAGATCTTATGTCTCTTTTTATTGATCTTCAAATTAGACAACAACCACATGTCAACAAGAAATGCATATGTATGGACTGGTGCATCGACCCACAATTTAATGATCAATGGATGGATAGGTGGTTCATGGTATTTGCTAAACCTCCATACCATAACAGGGAGCTTCCTTTATATTTTTTAGAAAATTGTGGGAAAAAATTATTTTGGATCACCATGTGAACTACTTTGACATTGGTGATTTCCAGGTGGTGGTTTGAGGGTCCAAAAAGGACCAAGAGTATGCTAGGAATGATCCCATGTAAGTTTTTTGTCTCCCCAGGAAAATTCCTAACCCTCCTACCCAATATCCTCCCATTGTAGAGGGCTTGCAACATGTATAGGAATCTCTATCATCCTTGACTTGAAGTCTAGTGCAACATGGTAGTTTTTTTGCACTATCTTGACAGGAGGTTCTTGTTGGTGACATTAACATAGAGGTCAAATGTTCAACCCATAGAGGAGAGTGAAGCGAGGAGACGGATCATTGACATAGTGATCGCTCATGTGAGCCTCACAAATGCTCGAGATGTGGGAAAGCTTGTTATGGGCCTATGGAGGGCAGTGGATAGTAGAGCTTCATGGAAGAGGTTAGTATATTAAAAATCTCTATGTTCTTAATTGTTATATATTTATATAGTATTATGTGTATTTATATCAATATTTTATTGTATGATGTTGTAATACCCCAAGGTCGAGCCCCTATTGAATTATAATTATGTTTATAGGATGGTGAGCCAAGTGTTTATAAGTTGGGAGACGTATGTTTTTATTAGGTCAGAGAGCCTAGATGTTAAGGCCAATGAGTCCATTTTTGTATATCAATACTCAAATATTTAATATAAATACATCATTGTGTGTGCATCGACCATGAAGAAAGAGTTAAGCTTGAAGAGCTTAACCCCAAGGGAATATTACAATATATTTTCCTAAATACTAAGGTTTGGGAAATAAACCATGTTATCCTAAGTTCCTTTGGGGAAAGGAATGAACTCCAAGTGGAGAGGAAGGAGCTCATAAGAGATTTATGTGTCAATATGGGTGCATGTAGTTTTATGGGGGAAATCAGTCATTGTGGGGGTCACTCAACCATTCTTTCCATGCTCTCGATTCACACACTCATGCACTCACACTGAGCATTCATGCATCATCCACTTCCTGCATTGTTTTACCTGTGCAAGCTCTGTAACTTGCAACCTTGTGAAGTTGACCTGTACTTTTCCTATGAAGCATACCACATCTATATTGTGACTTAGCCAGATCACACCTTATCCATTTGTTGTTGCTTCCCACATTTTTCTTTGGACTGGTGTGGTTTACTATCCTTACCATAACCATACCTAATTTGTTGTGGTGATTATGCTTACTGGATTGGTCTGGGAGATTGACTGAAGAACTGGGTTGTCAAGCATGTGAGAAACTCTCTCCAGGTGAGAGAGGTTGTTGGGGAAGTCATTTTACCAGAGGGAGCCTCACGAAAAGTGTAGTTCTTTGAGACTTCCTATCTGACATGTTGTTAAAGCACTAGAAGGGGAGTGGGGTAGTCGAAGGAATATAAAGAAAAGAAGGGGCACACTCTCTACGGTGGAATAGGAATGTGGAGAATGAGGGACTATAAGATGTGGACATGAGTGGACTCCTGGGGAAAGAATCCTTCCCGAAGATTTTGTAACTTAGACCTAGCCCAATATTACATTTAACCTGGGTAGAGTTTAGTCTCAGCTTCGGGGTGACCCACTGTTGATAGCTTGGAGTAGCGTGGTCTAAGGCTGGGAGGTTCATGGAAGGTTTGCACAGAGTTGGTGGCCTTCGTAAATAGATAAGTATTTTTTATACAATCTTAATTACATGTTTTATGTTATACTTATGTTTATTTACTGTATGCTCCAAATAATTCTATGTATGTTAACATAAAGTAGATTTTATTTTTAATGTAATAAGTATGATAGTTTCCATGTATGAAAGCCTGCCAGTGACATGCCTCATCTTTGGAAACCAGGGTATGTCAAAAATTGATATTAGAGCCCATGGTTTCAAAACTAAACATGTATGGGCCATGAGTATGGATTTTGGACTCAAAATTCCACATGGATTTGATGTAAAGAGTCCCAGAGGGGCACTGAGAGATCTCCTTGGTGGTAATGGAAAGCTCAGGAGGAGTGGAGGAGCGGTAATCACAAAAATCTTGGTTAATAACCATGAGATTGACTTTGAGTTGTGGGATCTACATGGGGGGGGGGAGGCAGACCCTTCCTAGTCGTCATATATGGAGAAGATGTATGACAATTAACCTCAAAGTCCTCTAGAATTCATGAATTCAATTAAGTTTACGTTCTATTGAAAAAAGGCGGTGAAGCCCAAAGTTCCAAATTCCCAGAGTGAATTTCAACCATAGATCATTTAGGAGGAGGAGAGTTGTAGATTTTCCCTGAGTAGTTCACTGGTTCGGAGTTCAGGGAAATTGTTTGAAGTGTGCACATAAGGTACTTCCTCCCGAAGTCTCGTAGTCTCGAACTCCGAAGTTAATCTGGACCATTTGTGTTTGACGACACGTGTCTCTAGATTAGCCTATTCGGGAATTCAACATTCGGGGGATTTGTGGTGTGGTGTGGAGAAGTCTCCCAAACTCCCAGAGCATTAAAGTGACATGGAACTGCTTGGAAGCTCCACATTTAGGAGTTATAAGGTGGGATGGAGTGGAATCTCCCAAGTCCCGAAGTCTCGAAATCCTGAAGTGTCGGATATGACCTAACATGATGATTTCACCAAGGGAGACGTGGACCTACGGTAATCTTTCCATGTGTAACTTTTTTTTGTACCATTTCCAGGCCCTTATTACCATTCAGAACTTGACACATATCGCCCGTTGATGGGGCCACCCATAACTACATTATTTGACAGTTGAGCAAAGGAGATCATTGAGTTCATCAATTCGGCATTCAAAATGAAAGAATTGTGATGAAGGCGAAAATCTCGAAGCTCCAAAGAGTTAATTAAATCTTCACCATTGATCGAGAGAGGAAACATGGCAACATATCTAGTAGTCTAGAGAATTGGAACTCTAGAAGGGTCGAGAATGTGGTTAGTTCAGAACTCTCGAAGCCTAGAGTCCTAGAGTTGATCACGACCTTTTTTTAAAGAGAGGGAATGACCCGTTGATTTATTGTATCATTATCAAAACCAAAAAATTTTGAAGCCCAGAGTTACGAAGTATCGGAGCATCAAAGCTCTGAAGAAGCACCAGTTCAATAGTTCGTCATTGCATCATTTGGGAGTTATAGATTGTGCAAGAATATGATCTCCCGAAGTCTGAAATGCTGAAGTACCAGAGTGAAGGATTGTGACGTGGCTTGATGATCTCACCTGGGGTGAAATGGACCTCCTCTAGGCATGGCACATTTCATTTGGTTCTATACTTTTTACAGGTCTTATTGAACCAACAACAATCTGAAACGTGTCACTTGATGGTGGGGCCAGGCCAAATGTCACCAGCTTAAATGATAACAGTTGTACTAGGTGGACCTTGGAAGGTTCAAAAGTTTGGAAATACCAGACCAACGAGGGGTGAGATTATGACCATTGGAAAATCTATATCAACAATGATATAACCATCACCATTGGATCTATGAGGAATAGATCAACAGAGGAGAATGATTGCGGAAGTCCAAAGGAAAATTAACGAGGGGGATATTTCACATCCCACAATCAACCGAGATTGTAGATCTCCATCATGAAGAATATCAACATTGGACGTTGACTTCCACTCCATCACACAACTTTCCATTGCGGAAGTCAAGGTTGTTGTTAAACCACAAGCATGTGAGAGGTCTGCAATCTTCTAGGACCTTTGATCTTAAAGTGATCGACAAATCAAGATCTTTTCCATTAACGATATTGGAGCACGCATAATATTATGGTCATAGTGCCTGGTAAGAGATTTAATACCTTGGCTATGAGCTTCAACACATCACACTTATAATAACGTCTCAAAGGTGTATTGTGCAATCAATTCGCCAGTTCGGCGGTCCTAGGGTTTTGTGATGTGCAGAAGGAGAAACCATCAAATCTCAAATTTTTGGAGCCCCGAAGTTCCCTAGGTTCTATATAAGTGCCTATTTTCTAGCGCTTGGTCACATGCGATTGAGGGCTGAAGAAAAAGGTCTAGTGCATGAAAATTGTTTTTGAATACATAAGAGGGATTAAATAAGGATCCCGTGAGGTTCTTGATTGTACAAAACTGAACCAAGTGAAATAAATAAGGCCTTTGAACCCAAAGAGAGGATCCAACATGGATCCAAGAGCCAATTCATCTCTAATATGGAAGAATCCATGTGCAGGGATTGCATCTTTGAAAGAACAAATTGTTAAAGTATCCATAACTTCCTACTCAAAACTCAGAATTGAAAATGAAAGTAGGCATTGGAAAGCTATTGAATATTAGAAGATAAATTATCACCCAGAAATTGGATATGAATGGTCAATTTCTCAATATATTTAGCATAAAATAATTATGATATATTAATGAATTATAATGGTTCATGTTTTCATGAAATTATTGAGAACAATTAGCTTGACAAACTTTTGTTGGCTGCACATTTTTGCAGAGTTAACAACTGTAAAGCAGAGAAGAGTTATCACAAACTACAAAGAGATGGATGATGCACAAGAGGCTTAGAGTCAGGAAGATGAGATTAGGGGAATGGATCTCCATTTGGGTAAGGAACAAACAAGTTGCAGTGGACATGGAGAAGAAAAGGATGATAACATGAATATGGCGGAAAGCATTCGAAATTTGAAGAAAGATTTCCAGAGTCACAAGGTTGATAATGAAAGGATTATGAAAGCCAATATGAAGTTAATGAAGAGCCTGGAAATAAATGAAAATAAGTTGGATAAGGAGAGTGGCTTTAGCAAATCAAGAATCCATAGGACCCGTGAGGAGAAAAGAATATCAAGGAGTGATAGAAGACATCACCATCACTCCCAAAGACATTCCAATAAGAGAGTGCACAAAAACTCAAGTCCATCCGCTTCCAGGAACCATAAGAGGTCTCGGGTGGATGAATTGAAAGGATAAATGAACAACACCAAACCTCCTAATTTTGATGGAGAGCACAAGAAAGATGAAGATTCCAAGACATGTTTGTTGGGAATGAGAAAATACTTCCAATTGCATAATTATTCTTCTCATGCAGAAGGAATAATACCTATTTACCAAATTAAAGGAAAGGAATCCATGTGGTGTGATCATCTTGTACAAGTGTATCACATCAGAGAGAATGATGTGACTTGGAGGGAATTCAAGAATCATTTTGAGAAGAAATACTTAACCAAGAGGTATTCTAACAAAAAGATGAAAGAGTTGTTCGAACTCAAGCTAGGAAGCATGACCATTGATGAGGATGAAAGGAGATTTTTGGAATTTTTGAAGTGTGTATCCTTCATCAAATATGAGATAGTTAAGATCCATAGATACTTGAGTGGGCTTCCATCTTTCATCAGTGATAAAATTCAATATGATGATCCCAAGACTTTGGAGTAAACCATAAGAATAGACAAGTTATTATACGATCACCATAAGAGAAAGACTACTTTTCAAAGAGCTTGGGAACACAAGAACAAAATACAAGATGGAGCAGAGGAAGAAGGGTAACAAGCCACCCTTCTTAAGAAACAGTTTTCAGGGACATAAAACCCCTAGAGAACCTAGAATGACTGCGACAATTGGGAAAAGGCCAAGAAAAACACCCATTCAATATTGGGGTTGTAAAGGAGATCATATGTATAGAGATTGTCCTCACAAAAGTGACAAAGTGAGAGTTTTACACAATGTACAACAAGAAGAAATGGTGGAGGACATGGGTAGAAGTTCTCCAAGGATATATGGAGCCCTGGAAAACAAGAAAGAAAAGTTTCAATCACACATGATTGAAGTATAAGGTATGATCAATAACCATGCCTTTACTACTTTAATATATTCAAGAGCTATTCATAGTTAGATAGATGCTAAGGTAGTGGAAATATTGCAATTGGAAAAAACCAAGCATGGGAAATATTGGCTGGTTTATCTAGCTACAAGATCCAAGAAAAAAATTATGAGCTAGTTAAATCATGTCCACTGGACATGAATGGGATAAGTACCAAGGAAAACTTTAACATCCTACCCTTGGGTTCACATGAATGTCTAATTGGTATGCATTGGTTAGACCAACACCATGCCATGTTAGACATCCATAACAACTCATTTACTTTCCTAAAGAGGAAGGGGAACCAAGAATATACCAAGGAATTCCTAAGGAAATTATTGTCCGAGAGATCTCAACAATGCAATTGAAGAAGTGTTACAGGAAGTGTTGCCAAATATTCACTGCTTATATGGAGGAAGCACCTAAGAATAAGGTGCCAAATATTGAGGATCATGCAGTCCTAAAATATTTTGAGGATGTGTTCAAGAAAATACCGAGATTACCTCCTAAAAGAGATGTTTATTTCTATATAAACTTAATTCTTGGAGCATCTCTAGTATTGAAGACTTCCTATTGGATGAGTACTCCAGATCTAAAGGAACTACAAATGCAGCTTGAAGAACTTTTGAGGAAGGGGTATATATGCCCAAGCATGTCACCTTGGGGTGCCCCAATTTTATTCATGAATAAGAAGGATGAGTCATTGAGGATGTGTATTGATTTTAGACAGTTAAACAAAGTAACTGTAAAGAAAAAATATCCATTATCAAGGATAGATGACCTCTTTGATCAATTAAGGGATGAAAAAATATTTTCAAAGATTGATCTCAGATCTAGTTTTCATCAAGTAAGGACCAGAGATGAAGACATCAATAAGAATTCTTTCAGGACAAGGTACGATCATTAAAAATTCATAGTGGTTCTATTTGGGTTATCAAATGTGCCAACTGTTTTCATGTCCTTAATGAATGGTGTTTTTCGAGAATACTTAGACAAGTTTGCCATTTTCTTTTTGGACGAAATCCTTGTATATTCCAAGTCATAATAAGAGCATGAGAGTATGGTGTTAGAAGTGTTAAGAGAGAACCAATTGTATGCCAAATTGAGCAAGTGTTGATTTCATTAGAACCGAATTCACTATTTGGGGCATATCATGCCTGAAGAAGGGATAGTAGTCGACCTTGAAAAGATTGAAGCTATAAAAGGGTGGATGACACCTAATAATGTGACAAAATTCAGATCCTTCATGAGTATAGATGGATACTACATAATATTCATTGTTGGGTTTTCAAGGATTTCTCACTCGATTGCTTCCTTGCAAAAGAAGGGGGTGAAGCTTCCTTGGACAATAGAGTGTAGAAAGAGCTTCCAACATTTGAAGGAGTTGTTAAAAAGTCAACCAATTCTAAGAATTTCATATCCAAATGAATATTTCATGGTTTGCACAAATGCACACAAATAAGGACTTGGTAGGGTCCTTAGTCAAAATCGGTTTGTGATATGATTCGAATCCAAAAAATTGAAAGAGCATGAAAGGCTTTATGCCACTCATGATTTGGAGTTGGCATCCATATTGCATGCCTTGAATAATTCAAGGAAATGCCTCATGGGAAATCAATTTTAGATGAGGATAGACCATAATTGTCTGAAATATTTGTTTGATCAGCCAAATTTAAATGTCAGGTAGAGAAGATGGCTAGAATTCCTCTATGAGTATGATTTTGATATGAAGCACATCAAAGGAGAAGAGAACAAAGTGGCTGATGCACTTAGTAGGAGAGTGCACAAAATGAATGCTACAACCATTAACATGTATCATATTGATCTTAAAGGAGTAATTTATGAGGCTGCAAAAGCAAATTTGTAGTACATGGAGACAGTAACAAAATTTCAGTAAGGTAAAATGTAGCAAAAGGTTGAAGATTATAAATTGGGAAATGATGAAATTCTCCTATACAAGAACATAATTTATGTACTGAATTATTATGAATTGAGGAGAACGATCTTGAAAGAGATGCATAATGCACCTTATGCTCGACACCTGGGATATTAGAAAATAATTGCAGCAACCAAAATCCAATACTATTGGCTAGGCATGAAGAAAGAAATCATTGAGTAGATTGCTAAATGTTTGGAGTGTCAAAAGCTAAAGTATGATCATAGAAACCCACCTGGGTTGCTACAAGTATTGTCCATTCCTGAGTGGAAGTGGGAATCAGTTTCAATTGATTTCATCACCAAATTGGCCAGAACAAGCATGAAGAACGATTCTATCATGGTGGTGGTGGACAAGCTTACTAAAGTTTCCCAGTTCATTCCAATGAAGATTACTCACAAGGAAAGCAATGTTGTTGATATTTGTTTGAGGGAAGTAACACACTTGCATGGAATGCCGAAGAGAATTGTTTCTGGCAGAGACCCAATGTGTACCTCAAATTTCTGGAGGGGATTATTCAAAGGGTTTCAAAGAAATATGAACATCAACACAACTTATCATCCCAAGTCTGATGGGAAAAAAGAAAGGGTGAACCAAGTGATAGAGGATATGCTAAGAAAGTATGTGATGGAAAAACCATCAAAGTGGGAGGAATCTCTACACTTGGTATAATTTTCTTACAATAATGGGCCCCAAGAATCTTTGAAGATGAGCCCATTTGAGGCACTTTATGGAAGAAAGTGCAACTGTAATGATCCCAAGCCAAATTCTTTCTTGGAATCACTAACTACTACTAATTTATTGAGTTTTTAAGTGTATACAAGATTCATCAACACATGGAGATCACAATATATTCAAGATGTAGAAGCACAAGAAAAGATTTGACCTTTTTATTATGAGCAATGTAAGATCAATACAATAGATGGCCAATTTGGCATAAACCTCAGATGGTTGTACAAGCAATAGATATGAGCTGCTACAAAATGCTCCCGACAATACAAAATGAGCCTCCAAAGGATGGATATACAATGGAGACTAAATCAAGAAGATCTGAGCCGTACTAGTGCTCAACCTCCAAGCTGGAAAGTGCCACGTCCTGCTAGAATGTTGAAGCCCTGAATAATTCTGCCCTGCTACCAAAAGTGTCCAATCATCCTGAGAAATATGCCAAATGATAGATCGGGCAACTGCAAGGAAAACCCAGATG
>ML791510.1:311086-322890 GCA_009831015.1 Picea engelmannii | reverse complement strand
CAGGCTCTTCATTAACTTCATATTGGCTTTCATAATCCTTTCATTATCAACCTTGTGACTCTGGAAATCTTTCTTCAAATTTCGAATGCTTTCCGCCATATTCATGTTATCATCCTTTTCTTCTCCATGTCCACTGCAACTTGTTTGTTCCTTACCCAAATGGAGATCCATTCCCCTAATCTCATCTTCCTGACTCTAAGCCTCTTGTGCATCATCCATCTCTTTGTAGTTTGTGATAACTCTTCTCTGCTTTACAGTTGTTAACTCTGCAAAAATGTGCAGCCAACAAAAGTTTGTCAAGCTAATTGTTCTCAATAATTTCATGAAAACATGAACCATTATAATTCATTAATATATCATAATTATTTTATGCTAAATATATTGAGAAATTGACCATTCATATCCAATTTCTGGGTGATAATTTATCTTCTAATATTCAATAGCTTTCCAATGCCTACTTTCATTTTCAATTCTGAGTTTTGAGTAGGAAGTTATGGATACTTTAACAATTTGTTCTTTCAAAGATGCAATCCCTGCACATGGATTCTTCCATATTAGAGATGAATTGGCTCTTGGATCCATGTTGGATCCTCTCTTTGGGTTCAAAGGCCTTATTTATTTCACTTGGTTCAGTTTTGTACAATCAAGAACCTCACGGGATCCTTATTTAATCCCTCTTATGTATTCAAAAACAATTTTCATGCACTAGACCTTTTTCTTCAGCCCTCAATCGCATGTGACCAAGCGCTAGAAAATAGGCACTTATATAGAACCTAGGGAACTTCGGGGCTCCAAAAATTTGAGATTTGATGGTTTCTCCTTCTGCACATCACAAAACCCTAGGACCGCCGAACTGGCGAATTGATTGCACAATACACCTTTGAGACGTTATTATAAGTGTGATGTGTTGAAGCTCATAGCCAAGGTATTAAATCTCTTACCAGGCACTATGACCATAATATTATGCGTGCTCCAATATCGTTAATGGAAAAGATCTTGATTTGTCGATCACTTTAAGATCAAAGGTCCTAGAAGATTGCAGACCTCTCACATGCTTGTGGTTTAACAACAACCTTGACTTCCGCAATGGAAAGTTGTGTGATGGAGTGGAAGTCAACGTCCAATGTTGATATTCTTCATGATGGAGATCTACAATCTCGGTTGATTGTGGGATGTGAAATATCCCCCTCGTTAATTTTCCTTTGGACTTCCGCAATCATTCTCCTCTGTTGATCTATTCCTCATAGATCCAATGGTGATGGTTATATCATTGTTGATATAGATTTTCCAATGGTCATAATCTCACCCCTCGTTGGTCTGGTATTTCCAAACTTTTGAACCTTCCAAGGTCCACCTAGTACAACTGTTATCATTTAAGCTGGTGACATTTGGCCTGGCCCCACCATCAAGTGACACGTTTCAGATTGTTGTTGGTTCAATAAGACCTGTAAAAAGTATAGAACCAAATGAAATGTGCCATGCCTAGAGGAGGTCCATTTCACCCCAGGTGAGATCATCAAGCCACGTCACAATCCTTCACTCTGGTACTTCAGCATTTCAGACTTCGGGAGATCATATTCTTGCACAATCTATAACTCCCAAATGATGCAATGACGAACTATTGAACTGGTGCTTCTTCAGAGCTTTGATGCTCCGATACTTCGTAACTCTGGGCTTCAAAATTTTTTGGTTTTGATAATGATACAATAAATCAACGGGTCATTCCCTCTCTTTAAAAAAAGGTCGTGATCAACTCTAGGACTCTAGGCTTCGAGAGTTCTGAACTAACCACATTCTCGACCCTTCTAGAGTTCCAATTCTCTAGACTACTAGATATGTTGCCATGTTTCCTCTCTCGATCAATGGTGAAGATTTAATTAACTCTTTGGAGCTTCGAGATTTTCGCCTTCATCACAATTCTTTCATTTTGAATGCCGAATTGATGAACTCAATGATCTCCTTTGCTCAACTGTCAAATAATGTAGTTATGGGTGGCCCCATCAACGGGCGATATGTGTCAAGTTCTGAATGGTAATAAGGGCCTGGAAATGGTACAAAAAAAAGTTACACATGGAAAGATTACCGTAGGTCCACGTCTCCCTTGGTGAAATCATCATGTTAGGTCATATCCGACACTTCAGGATTTCGAGACTTCGGGACTTGGGAGATTCCACTCCATCCCACCTTATAACTCCTAAATGTGGAGCTTCCAAGCAGTTCCATGTCACTTTAATGCTCTGGGAGTTTGGGAGACTTCTCCACACCACACCACAAATCCCCCGAATGTTGAATTCCCGAATAGGCTAATCTAGAGACACGTGTCGTCAAACACAAATGGTCCAGATTAACTTCGGAGTTCGAGACTACGAGACTTCGGGAGGAAGTACCTTATGTGCACACTTCAAACAATTTCCCTGAACTCCGAACCAGTGAACTACTCAGGGAAAATCTACAACTCTCCTCCTCCTAAATGATCTATGGTTGAAATTCACTCTGGGAATTTGGAACTTTGGGCTTCACCGCCTTTTTTCAATAGAACGTAAACTTAATTGAATTCATGAATTCTAGAGGACTTTGAGGTTAATTGTCATACATCTTCTCCATATATGACGACTAGGAAGGGTCTGCCTCCCCCCCCCCATGTAGATCCCACAACTCAAAGTCAATCTCATGGTTATTAACCAAGATTTTTGTGATTACCGCTCCTCCACTCCTCCTGAGCTTTCCATTACCACCAAGGAGATCTCTCAGTGCCCCTCTGGGACTCTTTACATCAAATCCATGTGGAATTTTGAGTCCAAAATCCATACTCATGGCCCATACATGTTTAGTTTTGAAACCATGGGCTCTAATATCAATTTTTGACATACCCTGGTTTCCAAAGATGAGGCATGTCACTGGCAGGCTTTCATACATGGAAACTATCATACTTATTACATTAAAAATAAAATCTACTTTATGTTAACATACATAGAATTATTTGGAGCATACAGTAAATAAACATAAGTATAACATAAAACATGTAATTAAGATTGTATAAAAAATACTTATCTATTTACGAAGGCCACCAACTCTGTGCAAACCTTCCATGAACCTCCCAGCCTTAGACCACGCTACTCCAAGCTATCAACAGTGGGTCACCCCGAAGCTGAGACTAAACTCTACCCAGGTTAAATGTAATATTGGGCTAGGTCTAAGTTACAAAATCTTCGGGAAGGATTCTTTCCCCAGGAGTCCACTCATGTCCACATCTTATAGTCCCT
Organism: Picea engelmannii; assembly: GCA_009831015.1. Classification (NCBI taxonomy): domain Eukaryota; kingdom Viridiplantae; phylum Streptophyta; class Pinopsida; order Pinales; family Pinaceae; genus Picea; species Picea engelmannii. The sequence continues at coordinate 319,627 of ML791510.1, read as the reverse complement.
CATTCTCCACATTCCTATTCCACCGTAGAGAGTGTGCCCCTTCTTTTCTTTATATTCCTTCGACTACCCCACTCCCCTTCTAGTGCTTTAACAACATGTCAGATAGGAAGTCTCAAAGAACTACACTTTTCGTGAGGCTCCCTCTGGTAAAATGACTTCCCCAACAACCTCTCTCACCTGGAGAGAGTTTCTCACATGCTTGACAACCCAGTTCTTCAGTCAATCTCCCAGACCAATCCAGTAAGCATAATCACCACAACAAATTAGGTATGGTTATGGTAAGGATAGTAAACCACACCAGTCCAAAGAAAAATGTGGGAAGCAACAACAAATGGATAAGGTGTGATCTGGCTAAGTCACAATATAGATGTGGTATGCTTCATAGGAAAAGTACAGGTCAACTTCACAAGGTTGCAAGTTACAGAGCTTGCACAGGTAAAACAATGCAGGAAGTGGATGATGCATGAATGCTCAGTGTGAGTGCATGAGTGTGTGAATCGAGAGCATGGAAAGAATGGTTGAGTGACCCCCACAATGACTGATTTCCCCCATAAAACTACATGCACCCATATTGACACATAAATCTCTTATGAGCTCCTTCCTCTCCACTTGGAGTTCATTCCTTTCCCCAAAGGAACTTAGGATAACATGGTTTATTTCCCAAACCTTAGTATTTAGGAAAATATATTGTAATATTCCCTTGGGGTTAAGCTCTTCAAGCTTAACTCTTTCTTCATGGTCGATGCACACACAATGATGTATTTATATTAAATATTTGAGTATTGATATACAAAAATGGACTCATTGGCCTTAACATCTAGGCTCTCTGACCTAATAAAAACATACGTCTCCCAACTTATAAACACTTGGCTCACCATCCTATAAACATAATTATAATTCAATAGGGGCTCGACCTTGGGGTATTACAACATCATACAATAAAATATTGATATAAATACACATAATACTATATAAATATATAACAATTAAGAACATAGAGATTTTTAATATACTAACCTCTTCCATGAAGCTCTACTATCCACTGCCCTCCATAGGCCCATAACAAGCTTTCCCACATCTCGAGCATTTGTGAGGCTCACATGAGCGATCACTATGTCAATGATCCGTCTCCTCGCTTCACTCTCCTCTATGGGTTGAACATTTGACCTCTATGTTAATGTCACCAACAAGAACCTCCTGTCAAGATAGTGCAAAAAAACTACCATGTTGCACTAGACTTCAAGTCAAGGATGATAGAGATTCCTATACATGTTGCAAGCCCTCTACAATGGGAGGATATTGGGTAGGAGGGTTAGGAATTTTCCTGGGGAGACAAAAAACTTACATGGGATCATTCCTAGCATACTCTTGGTCCTTTTTGGACCCTCAAACCACCACCTGGAAATCACCAATGTCAAAGTAGTTCACATGGTGATCCAAAATAATTTTTTCCCACAATTTTCTAAAAAATATAAAGGAAGCTCCCTGTTATGGTATGGAGGTTTAGCAAATACCATGAACCACCTATCCATCCATTGATCATTAAATTGTGGGTCGATGCACCAGTCCATACATATGCATTTCTTGTTGACATGTGGTTGTTGTCTAATTTGAAGATCAATAAAAAGAGACATAAGATCTTGTTTTGAAGTAACTAGGTCTCTAACTTGGTTTCTATACAGTCTAATATTGTAACACTCAAACATTCTAGCCATGTATTTGGAAATATAAGTTAATTTCCCTTGTACTCTATCAAGTTTTGTCCTATAAAACTTGAACATTCTAGCCTTGTATTAAAAAATAAATTTAATTTCACTTGCAATGGACCTCACAATGATGTCCAATGAAGTGGAGAGGGACTCTCGACTAAGTTCTTCAATTCCCCTTGATTCATTGATAAGTGATCTGAAAGTAGCCAACCCAGTATCAATTTGTGTGTTTATGTTTGGTGGTTGTGGTGGGTTAAGTTTTTCCTCACCTTGGATTGTTGGTGGGCGATTTTCAATGTCTTTGGGTTCCATTTTCATGGTGAGTGTGGGATATTATTAGTTTAAGTATGTGCATTAAATGACATGGAAATTATCATATCAGTAAGGATAAAAAATGAACATAACACGTGAACTCAAGTGGGGATTCTGAAAGATAATGTGTTCAAGATTATGTTGGAAGCTTATAATAAGTGACACTCAAGATGTTGGATATGCAATATAATGATAGGATTATATAGACGTGAACTTTGTGATTAATTTTATATTGTGGAAAGCTACACTCTATCAAGGAATAAACCAGAACCAACAAGAATAGAGATGATTTGAGTCTTTACATGCCAAGCCAAGTAATGGGTGTTGAATCATGAATATTTCTCACGATTCGCATCCATCGTCATTTGATATGAAAGGTATAATTCTTACTTAGAATGTAGGAATTGGAAATGAGATTGATGGGTTGTTGAAAATGTGACCCTTCTTTTAAAATTTTAAAATATTTGTTTCCCTACATAAATGACGAGTGACTTAAAAGAAATACATTTTGTTTTAGTGGTGCTTCTTTAATTACCCTTCGAGGATGGTTTGAACCCCTTGGAAGGGCTGGGAAGTGTTCAATTTTGATCAGTGAATGTAGAATATGATGCAATGATGAAGAACCAAACATAAGAGCTCGTGTTGTGTACTAAATGAATATATATTATAGGATTCCAAATGGGTTTATAAGACAATTTAATTCAAATGGGACCATAGAGAAATTCAAATAAAAAATGAATATTATTCAAATAATTATTTATCTTGCTTCAAGTCTTGATTCATCAAATATGTGTTTATAATACATTGTTCATTCATAATATTCATGAATTATATGGACCAATCTTTTAGTTTAGTGGATAAAAAACATTCTCACAGTTTTTACATGTTGAAGACAATCCAATTTTTCATGTCAAAATAAAAAATCAAGCATACCTTGCTTGAGTTGAACACAATGGGAAGATCTTGGATTTTGCTCCTCCTCTACTCCTCCTCTACTCCTCCTCTTTACTTGCTCAAAAAAAGTAAAATGTGAGGGGTCGTGTAAAAATGGGCACAAATCTTTCGGGTGGTCCCTAAAGAAATATGCATTCCTAGGAAAATACACTCATTCTTAAAAGAAAGCATGGGTGTTCCTCCAAACTAGTCTTTAGGATTTATAAACCTCTAACATTAGAAAAGCCTACACTTTACTAGGAACGAGCAGGTGCGCATTATGAGTAACCGCCTTGACACTTCCTGCAAATGACATGTTTCTCAACTTTTTACAAAATATAAGAAAGTATTTCGTTGAAAAAATAAGTGGCCTTTTATTCTTTTATTAGTTATATTATTATAGTTTTTTTTTCAATGAAGATAACAAAATTATTAGTTTACAAAATATAAGAAAGTATTTCAAATAAAAAATAAGTGGCATTTTATTCTTTTATTAGTTATATTATTATAGTTTTTTTCAATGAAGATAACCAAATTATTAATTTATGACATGTTTCTCAACTTTTTACAAAATATAAGAAAGTATTTCGTTGAAAAAATAAGTGGCCTTTTATTCTTTTATTAGTTATATTATTATAGTTTTTTTTTCAATGAAATAACAAAATTATTAGTTTACAAAATATAAGAAAGTATTTCAAATAAAAAATAAGTGGCATTTTATTCTTTTATTAGTTATATTATTATAGTTTTTTTCAATGAAGATAACCAAATTATTAATTTATAGTTATTGACATATAAGTATGAAGAGGTTTTTTTTTTTTTAAATTTGTTTTCCAATAAAATAATGTGGGATAATAGTTGTCATATTACATATTATACTATATGAATTTCAGGGTTTTTTTTTTCATACTTAGAATATAATAAAATAAAAATAAAGATAAATTAAGTAAATTGATAAATTTATAATTTAATTCTAATATTTTGATAATTAATTTATTTTATTTTATTTTAATAATATTAATATTCAATTAATACTAAAAACTGAAAAATTTCTTACTACACTTCATTAATAACATAATTTTAATATCATTCTAATGTAATATCAAATTAATAAGATAAATTTAATATCATATTAATGTATAATAAATTTATTTAATTAACTTTAATATTATATTAATGTAGAATAACTTTATTTACTTATCAAAACATAGCCATATATGAAATGTAAAAGTAACATTCAATCGAATCCAAAAAACTTAGAATATTAATCACAACAAAATATCATATTTGTACATGTAAATTTAAAATTAATGGATAATTACAATAATTTATAAAATTAATGGCTAATTAAATTATTTTTAAAAATTTCAATTAAAATAATAATAATAATAGATTTGTATGTAATTTGTTTTCTTCTTAATTAAAAAAATAAAAAATAAATAATAATAGATTTGTAAGTAATTTGCTTTCTTCTTAAATGTAAAAATATATTTCTTATTATAAATTGTTGTTTATTCTTACAATCTACACATCTTTATATTCTAATATATGACGTGTACAATGGAACTGTGTTAACGTATCTCATTGACAAAGTAGAATTGTTACGAATTCCAAAACATTCAATAGAAATTGAAAAATGAATGATAATTCAAAACATAACAAATTTAAGTTTGAGATACAAAGGAACTGAGATTTTCATTATTGTTCTTTGGTATCATTTTGGCGACCCTAACATAACAAAACATTTCATCTCGTGAGCCATGAGAACATCCCTTCCTCAGCTTTCCTATATTCTTAGTCCAGGAAGCTCTGAAGAAACTGTATTGCGGGGTGAGCATCAACGCTTCCGGGTGTAAGTAAACAGATATCCCCAACTCCAAGATTACTATATTGACCTTCACCTGGACCCTTTTCCCATTGCACTTGAAAAATATAAAGACATTTGCCAAATAATTTCAACCTCAGGAGAAACTGCATTCAGATAATATAACCTGTTACAAGGCGATGAAGAACTGCAGAAATGTAATCTTTTCAGATTTGTTACATTTTGTATAAAAGATTAATAACTTCTATAATTATTTAAAAATATTTATTGATAAAATTTTAAAAAGAAATGATTAAAAAATAATTTCAATTATTATTGAAAATAGTTATTTATAAAATTAAAATGAGAAAGACAATATGTTTTAGCTAATATGTTTTAGTTGGCTGAGATTTGGTCCAGTGGTTAATAGTTAATAGCTAAGAGTTTTTCATCACTGGTACAAGTTCGATTTTCAGGGAGGGTGTTCATCTGCACTGAGAATCTTCAGAATTGCATGTGTGAGGATTTATATTCCGTTATGATTTGGATTTGGACAGAAGTGATATTCCACTAGCATAGCAGCTAGTGACTTGTGAAAGAGAAAATGAAACACTAATTACTCAGATGTGGTGTTAAGGTTTCAGTTGGTCCAGAAAATGAAACACTAATTACTTAGACCTGGTAATCACTTAGCCATTAGAGTAAATTTTAAATATTACTTAGAAGTAGTGTTAAGGTTTTGGTTGGTTCAGAAAATGAAACACTAATTAGTCATTTAGTGGTTGAAATCACAACCATTGATTAACACTAATTACTCAGATGTGGTGTTAAGGTTTCAGTTGGTCCAGAAAATGAAACACTAATTACTTAGACCTGGTAATCACTTAGCCATTAGAGTAAATTTTAAATATTACTTAGAAGTAGTGTTAAGGTTTTGGTTGGTTCAGAAAATGAAACACTAATTAGTCATTTAGTGGTTGAAATCACAACCATTGATTTATTGGAACGACTAAAACTAGCACAGCCGCTAACTAGCAGTTGAGAACGCCCAAAGGTATCGGCTGAAAATCCGTGCCCCCAATATAAAAAGTATGTGGTAATCCGTTTAATCCCACTTAATCATTTAAACGTGGCATTTACATGTCTTAACAATAATTTTTTAATGTGATTAGGTAAATGTTAAAAAGTAAACATGTTAGTGGATGCCTTGATAAATACAAGAAAGTTATGAATAATAAATCTGACCCATTGATTTTGGAGGACCACTAAGAATATGTCAGCGTCTTCAATGCATAGCCATCAGATTCTATCGACCTATTGACAATGGACACAATTAATCACCTTTTAATCTAAAATTATAATCTTATGGCTAACAATTGAAGATGCTGGCATACTCTCTAATCAATGGATGAAATTCAATGCTCATAACTTCCTTGCATTTCTGAATACTTCTGTTACCTTGTTTACTTTTTCACATTTACTTAATTTGATTAAGAAATTACTTATCTAACCATTGATTGACAGGTTAACTGATTAAAAAAAATAATATGTATAAAACTTTGCATTGCCATATTTGTTGAGATTAAACGTTTGTGGCTGAACACAGTGGTAGCTACTTTAATTAGCATGTTGGCGTTTCAGTGGCGGATACCTTTTAGCGTTCTCCAGCCGTCGGCTATGATAGTTAATACAAAATTGATTAAACACTAAAAGCTTTGTAAATTCAACGTAATTAAGATTTTAAGAGATGTTTATGTTTAAAAAAGATATAGTTTTTTATCAGAAATAAATTTAACCTGTATGAAACGGGCGTCGTAAAATCTCAGATCTCCAGGGCGTTGGTATGCTGCACATACTTGCATATTCTCTCTCAGCTCGTCGCACTGTTCATCTTGTAATTGCCGCGACAGAAGTCGAAAACTTCTTCTCGCCTTCCGTACTTGTTCGACGTCCTGCAAATCGAGCTCCTGCGGATCTTCTGGTGGTTCCACACCTGTGTATTCTATTCGAAAGTACGCATCGCCTTTTACGGGGCGTCCATAGTGAAGGTTTACGGCATACCACGCGTCATCGTCCGGGCATTTATACTCGAGTTCTTCGGCCATGTCAAACTGTGCAAAGTTGTATGAACAAAATGTTTCGCAGAACTCTGTAACCTCTGATGAGCAAGATTTCCACCACAGAGCTCTGGAAACTTTTGGGAAAGGATGTGCTGTACTGTATCCCCGATGTGGTTTCATTTAATGCATTCCATTGTACCGTTGAGAGGCCGTACCGTCGAGAAGGTGTACCGTCGACGGGCTGGCTGCATTTAACGCATTCCGTTATTTCTTTTATATTTTATATTGAACTAAGCTAACTAAGGAGTAATCTTTTCAAGGGAGTTTCGTTTTTCACGGAAAAAAAATGTATTCGGTCAAATTTTCAGGGATAATTTGAATTTTGCATGGATCAATGTTCAGACTCTTATCTCAATATTTTGCTCCATTTTAAACTAACCCAAATACTATCTCTACCTAAAAAAAATAACTCATAAAAAAAATTACTTTTTAATTTACTCATTTTATATTAAGTACAAAACACTCTATCTATCCATTGATGACAAAACATTTTTTAATGATAAAATGGATATTAATTCGCATAACATATATCAATTCTCTAGTATGCTAATTTAGAGACTTGCATTGAGTAGTTAGCTTTAATTTTAGTGTTTGTTGTATTTATATTCTAAGCATTCTATGTGTTACTTTTTAATTTGATTATTATTCAAATGGGTTATATAATTTTGGTGACATTTAGATTTTCTATGATTTAAATTACTTTTTAATGCAGAAACAAATTCTTCATCATGAAAACTTCAATCAAACATTTGATTGAAAAACTTTAATAACTCAAATTTACTATTTCAACAATTTTTTTATATAATTTAGAACAAAATTAATAAAAATAACTATCATAACATCTAAAAAACCATTTTTTTATAACTTCTACCATAGATCATTAGATATTAGTGTAGTATAAATGTTTAACCTTTAATTATTCAACTTTTTACTTTAATTTTTAATCATTTCACTTTTAGCATATTAAATACAAATCATTATCTATCTAACAATTTTCATTACACATAAATTAATAAAGATGTTAGGTTGGAAGTTTGACTACCTTTCATTTTCTAAGGAAATTATAAATTATGATAGTGATTAATGTTCACTTACAAGGAATTGCTCTATCCCACCTTAAGAAGATAAGGATTTACTTGTAACTCTTTAGAATGAAAAATGTTTTGAAATTGGTTTCACTCTAGAAGTTATGAAGATTTGTTCTTATCTTAGCAATGTTTTTTTTTTCTTTACACTCGTCAAAATAGAGAGATAGTTTTTATTTTACAGATTAAGGTTGATTGCATCCTTTTAATATCTTAATTTTATTTTTTCCTCTAACTCTTTATCATACATATATAATCGCAACTATTTAGAATGAAAAATATTTTGAAATTGATATCTAATCTAGGGAAAGGATTTCCTCAAAGAGGAGGGTGTGATGAGGCATATTTCCTTTAATTTTGAGATAAAATTATTTTGCATTTTCTCTATCTTTCTCCATAATTGATTCAAGAGACATACTACATCCCCAAATTTCGCATCCATTTCTAATAACACCCTTAAAAAGAGTCTCAAATAAGAGTTTCTTCTTATCTCATATCCAAAAATCTGCTTATTTAAAATTGTTTTGAATCCCATAATAAGTTTTTCATCCCCCAAATAATCATTTTCTCAATACTAT
>ML791510.1:294157-310955 GCA_009831015.1 Picea engelmannii | reverse complement strand
TATATATATATATATATATATATATATATATATATATATATATATATATATATATATAAAATTAATTTTGTTTACTATTAGATATTAATAAATAATATTTATTTCATATTGATAAATAATTATATAATTTTTTTATTAATCATGCAAATTGTATATGAAGTGTGATTTTCTATTATAAAGTAATATTCTAAACTTTTTAAGTACACAAATAACTAAATATACTTTTTTATATTTTCTAATTACTATTAAAATTTTGATTTTTTTCTTTTTATTTTGATAATAATAAATAGTAGTTTGGGACATTTTGGATCCTCTATTGGAAGTCTTAGGGATTTTCTTATGGATAAAATATTATGGGTGGATAGTGAGATCTCCCTAGGATTTTCTATTAATCCTAGATAGATAGAGGGCTAAACTTGTATGGCTTTTTTTTAGACTCAAGCAATTTGATTCAAAATTAAACTAAGGAATGATGGAATAATATACATTTTCCTAAAGGTTGTCCTTCGTATGTCCTAGCTGCAATCCTAAAGTTCCATCTCAAGTCTCTGCAACCTGCTCCGTGCACACAAGAGATAAGGAAATCTTTCCCACTTCTCTTCTTAGCGTTTCAATCCTGGATATAACTCGGATCTAACCCGATCTATGATCATACATGAAATAAAAACATTCATAGGGAAAAGCCAATGATTTATTAATTCAAATGATGTAATTACATCAATATAAATTACCTCTTAGTGTAGATGAACTCCTCCTTTTCCCTTTCTCCTTGCCCCTCCTCATTTCTTCAACCAAGAAAGGAAACCTGACTGCAACTAATGTAGATGGAGAGGCACCTTTGAATTTTGATAACATAGATGTGTAAATGATTGTTTTGCCTCATGCTTAAGATTGAGATTATTTATATAGATTCTTGGAAGAGGTTTGGAAGAGCTTCTAGATATTCTAGAGACCAATGAAGAATTAAATTATGTGTGTTCAAAGGCTCATGTCAGGAAGATCCAACTCATCCCTCACTTTCCTCTTTGAAATTACGTGAATCTAGAATATTACAAAAGGTGCATCTTGTTGTGAACTGATGACAAGTGAGATTTCATGGGTTGTCCCATAGACGAGTAAAGACACCCCTAAAAAATTGTTTAAATCTTGAGTTGGAGTTGTGTCTTCACTTTCATCTTTTGTTGTGTTCCTCTCTGACCATATAGGGTAGAAATTAAGGATATAACATATGCCCCATAATGTATGAGGTCAATAAAGGAATGAATGGACGAAAAACATTACAATACAATAATATCCATGTGTGGCAACATGAGAAGAGAGAAGAAAAGTCTAGAGGTCAAAGAGTATCTGCAATCAATGAAATACCTCGGTTTTGAATCCCTAGTTTAATAAATTAAATTTTTTATTTGATGAAATTTTGGAGTGCCTATGAAACGGAAACAAGTTGGAATTCCTAGGAAAATTTAATTCTTTGAACATTTTGATAACAAATGTGTAGTGGTGGCTACATGATAGACAAGGACAAGAGTTACAAGGGGACGCGATTACAAGAGAGAGGGGGGAATTGAGGGGCTAAAAATGTATTCTTTGTTTAATTAATTATCACACATTCTTGTGTTGGGGGGAATATGAGGGGGCATATGAGTCTCTTAGGGAGACCAGGTTGTCCTTCGGTCACCTTGATATTTAAACCCTATTCGTTATTTTCTTCGGGGTTAGTCATTTCATTGTGAACCAAATTTTTTTTGGAGTGATTTCTCTCTTCTTCTCTCTTCTTGCTCGTTCTTGTTTTTCCTGAAGAAAATATGAAACAATTGATAAAGGAAATCAACCATGGTTTATTGGATATAGGAAACACTTGTATAATCTAACAAATGAAATAATGAATGGGTGCATGGATGTATTGGAACGAAGAGAAAACTTGTTCACAGTTGTCGATTCTATGATTTTCAGTATTGAGATCACTGACCAGATGCATAAGAGCCTTGGAAAGAAGTGGACAACCTGAGGGACTATCTGGCAGTGAAGGTGGTTCATTCTTTTGGGTGGTGCACGGTGGAGGGAAGACAAATGATGTACCTTGGATTGTTGTGTGTTGAGAAACCTTTGAGAGGTTGTGTGTCGACTAGTTTGGGAAGTTGAGTGTCACTCTAGATCTCATCCTTGTGGATTCAGAGCCCTGTCTCGGGGGTGACCAATTGTTGAGAGTTGGAACAACAATTTCTAAGGTTGGGTGCAATGTCCTTGGTTTGTAGCAAGTTGGTGAATGGTATTGTTAAAGATAATTTCTCCCTATCATGGTTTCTCTACGTGTATATTATTTTTGTTGCTTATTTGTTATTATCTATGATGTTATGTAATTGTAATGTGTCTTTTTGTTGGCTATATTGTGCATGACATATTGTTCAATTATTGCATAGTTTAACATGAATCTTGATTAATACATGCATTCTTTCATGCATCTTTATTTAGTTATTTGGTGTTAGATTGTGAATTAGATAAAGATGTGCATTCTTAAGAAACACTAATAGATATTGTGAGAAACTTGAGAATGGAATTGTAAAGTTACAAGGCAGACAATGAGAAGATGATGAAATAAAAAACTAGAATAAATGTACAAATGATGCAAAGTGTAAATCAACTACAGAGGAAATACAAGAATGGATCATGCTCAAGACATGACGAATAAGGAAAATCTCATGAAAGAAGAGACAACTATAGAAGAGCCAGTCATTCAAGAAGGGTTAGTGGAACCCATAGATATCACTCACCTTCTTACTCGGCTAGGAGGTTTTATGCATATGAGGATTTAAGGACTAGTCCAAAAATGTCTCCACTACAAGGAGAACACCGTCTTGTGGAGGATTTTATGAAACCTCTAAGAAAAAATTATCCCTTGCTTGTTTATAATGGAGGTTGTCAGTGAAGGTGTGTGATTGAAGGTTTTTGTGGAGTTTTTTTTTTTAGTGCTCCTTTTAGGACAATATGCCCTTGTAGACATCTAAAACTACCGCACTGGTGTTAAAATTATCAAATTCATTGTCATTTTTTATAGTGGAGGTTGTTAGTGTAGCGATACAATTGAATTACATACAAGTGTGTACAAAATGTTTGATTGTGCACAACTATGCCTACTCTATTTTCACAGACGCTCTATTTTGAGTGCCTCTCAATGATTTGGATAGCTCATGTAGTCAATATTCAATACATTTCCATTTTTTGAAAATTACCATGTCTCCTTAAGACATAAGAGTCCATGTAATTTGTTTATTACCTTACCATTTCAATTTTCATGAGTTTAAAATTTGAATTTATCTTTAAATTTGAGATTATTTTTTTCATTCTTCATGAGGTGTCCCATGTTGATTCACCTTTCCCCAGTGTGGTGCCTCCTGTGCTAACTTCATAGTAAGCACCACCACAAAAGTGTCCAAGTTTTACCTTCAACATCTATTCCACTTAAAAGACACAAATCATGTACGTTATAGAGGACAGTGCCCAATAAATATCATGTTGGTTCTTCTCAAACTTTGAAGCATTGGTGTGTTCCATTTATCCAAGATCACCATTAAAAATTGACACAACAAATATAACTGAGCAGTGCAACCAATTTAAAAAATGAATCAGTGAAATTAACAGATACACACCAGAATAAAGATTTCTCAATTTTGGCAATTCGAGGTATTCCCTTTGAAGCCTCTTGTTTAGTGCTCCACTATTCACAATACCCCATTAAACGAAACTGCTATGCCTCCATAACTCAATAGAACTGATTCATTCCTAGTAAAAAATTGCACCGCTTAGTTTGGAATGAATCAATATAACAAAGTGTTTCACATACTGATAGAAAATGCTCTGATGCATTACATTATAGGGTGCATCACTAATCATCAAGACGATGATATTGAAACTATGGTGCATCGGTATTGTCTATTAGTGAAATCGTACAACTATGAACACATTTTATAAAAAATGAGTCGACAGTACATTTATGTTAACCAAATGCACCGTTATGCTATGTCATTTTGGTGTGCGCTTGGTAAATGATGATCTCAACAAAAGAATAAACCATTACAAAAAATGTTGGTGATACACTATTGTGGTGGAACATATGCATTTATATTAATACATTATATCATGTAAGTTGTTATACAATTATTTCACATGCCAGTGCAGATATATCTAAACAACACACTGGTAATGTAAAGTGTGTGGCATCCGACCAAATTTGCACAAGCTAGTGCAATGCATCTTATGGTAAGCACCGCTAAGATGCTATGAAGTGCATCAATTGAGATAAATGCACCAGTGGTTTCTATTAATCAAACACACTGCCAAGTTTTTGAAACAAAAAAAATCCTCCATGGTGCATCAAACAACTAAAACACACCGATGATGTGCATTAAAACACATCAATGAAAATTCATGATAATTTATCATATCGGTTCATTTTAAACACACAAGTATCAATGCATACAAATTTTAAATGGATCATCAGTTTATCACTTAAAATGAAACAAAACAGTGTGGTTAAGTAAGTTGTATCAAGAAAAATTGTTCTAAAATGCTCATTCTCACGCATATTTTAAAACAATCCTATTAATGGTGCATCATGAAAAGACAATGAACAAATTAAAAGAGTTTTTTCTCAAACTGACATAGAAAGTGAATGTGTTTATTATCACCAAGTATATTGTGTGTTTTGACATGAACAAATTCTACTACAACAGTGCATTCTGTAGAACCAATCACCACGCGTTACACACCGTATGTGAAAAGTCATTGCGGGTCATTTTGTATGACAACCCTTAACCCACGCAGTATATATCAAAACAAACTGCTATCGATATCATTTCTTGACTAACAATGACGAACCGATGCATTATATTTAAAAAATGTTTGTTCTATGCCTTATGTATGATAAGGAGAATCGAACACAATGGCGATGTTTTTTAATAGCATTGGTTACTTTTTAACATTTTTCTGGTAAAGAAAAACTAATTATAGTCTTTTATAAATAGAAGTTAGTTATATATGTTTTTTTTTTATATTTTAAATTCATTTTGTCGATATACACGTGACTAAAAAATATTTTATGTGAATCAGATATGTTGACGATGTCGAGAACAGTAGAAAAAGAAACAATCATAGAAACTAGAAGAAAAATAATTTAATTGACAAACTACATATGAAAATGTCCACAATTAAATTTTGGGAAGGTTTTCTTTGCGGAGGAAAAAACATAGGCCACTCTTCGGTGCCTCTCATAATTTACCACATGGACTTGATCCTGTGGCACTTCCTTATTGATTTTATTTACATCTCCTCCTCCATGTACCGCTTGAATTTCTCCAAGATATCGTCTTGGTCATTCCTTTAGCCATAATATGAACTAGCATCAATTCCTTTGTAGATGATTTACCTGCACCTCTTATTTTCCTTTAGGGGGCTTATCGAATAGATATTTAAGGATGGGGAAGAATTTTGTAACCCCAAAGTATCTATAATTGGGGCCATTTCATGTGGCACTGGGCACATGAACTTTATTCCCTTCCAAGTCCATCATCTTGGCCCCTACTTTGGCATCATTAGGATTTCCAAGCTCTACCATGGGAGCTTCCCAGTATCCCTTTTCCATGTTCAATAAGAAAGGACTATAGCGTATGTCTTAATTATAACACTATGCTAGCCTTAATAATGACATAAACTCCATATTATATATTTAATATAAGTTAAGAAGCACATTTGGAAAAAGAACAGATGATCCATAAGTCTTATTAGCATGCCTTATCACTAAATATTAAGCATTTCCTTGGAATCAACCCGATCCTCCATGAGATCCTCACCCATGCACTTACTAAGAAGATCATCATGTTTTTCTTGTCAACAACCATGTCTTCAATCTCTTTTTCATCTAGAAGGGGAACATGGGGAACAAACTCTCTCTCTCTTTTCTTCTAGTTTCCCTTATCCTAGTCTCTCGTTTCTTCTACTACATCCTCATATTCCTTGAATAGGACCAACATAATGGTAATGGAATCCCCACTCTTTATCCTCAACCTGGACTATCTCTAGAGAGACTTGATCCTCTACCACTCCCTTAGCACTCTAACATGCATCTCCTTCATTGGAGGACACTTGAATTTCTCCAATATATCGTTCTCGTCATCCCTATCACTGTAATAAATGGTGTTTGTTCGCTTGTAGATCACATACATATACCTCCTATTCTTTTCGTTGTGTGCCTTATTGAATAGCTCTATGATGGCATGGTGGAATTTCTTAGCCATAATATAAATTGGCATCAATTCCTTTGTAGATCGCATACATGTGTCCTCTCTTCTTTACCTCAAGGGGGATTACTGAATAAGTCTTTAAGGATGTTTTTATAACCCTATGTTTCATAGGATCAACTAATGACCAAAATTTTTCACTCTAGTTGTATTTTGTTGTAAATAATATCTCATTCTACAAATGATTTACCAAGAAAAATAAAATAAAAGAAAGAAAAATAGAAAAAAGAAGGAAAAGAAAGAAAAAGAAAAAGAGAAAGAGAAAGAGAAAGAAAATAATAAAAATAGAAAAATAATAAAAGAGGGTGTTAGGGTCCTAACCCACACATAGGTAGATTAATATATTTGGATGTAATAAAGGTCAATATTAATAAGGCCTTTCAATAAAATAGAATAAGGCGGATGTAAGAAGACCTAATAGAAGCTTCTTCTTCTAGAAGGATCTTCCTCTAGATGCTTCTCTTGATAGACATATTTAGTATAAATAAGGGTCGAGGGTATGAAAACCCTAGCTTGGAGATTATTGTAATAGAGCGTTGCTCGATTGGAGGTTGCCCCCTCGAAGAGGACTGTGAACATACTTTCTGAATCAAAGCACTATTTCTGTTGTTGTTCTTATATCATTTATGTGTTATTGTGGAGATTATGCTGGATATATTACTGTTATTCTACCATTTCTAGAATTTTATTTATGTTCTGCATATTTATTATATCTGGTATCTTGCAAGTAGTATCAGAGCACTTTCCTTGGTAGAAATTGTGGGAATTTTTTTTCAGGGTAGAGACGTATTCCGTCATCTTTAAACCATAGAGATCTATCATTATGCGCATAAACCTGCGACTGAGGGATTCATACACGTAGGAAATACAAGTGGTTCTTAAGCGCACATCTGTTGGCCACCCTTGTAACCCCTGTTGGTACCCCTTTGAGTCGTAGCGCATCAGACAACACCTGTGCACAGATCAGCCTAGATTTCCTGAAGCCCTTTTTAGATAAACCTATCGGTCGCCAGACTGCTACAATGCCAATGAGAACAACACTCAAGAAGATACTCTCTAGTACCTAGGTAGTCGGGTAGTACGGCTAAGGGTACGGTCTATCCTCCTTAGTTACTGCCCTAAGATATTGGGCCGAGTACTACTGTTGGACCATGCATGTATATTAGAGAGCTATAGCACAGGGAAAACCCTTGTCACTTTCAACGTGACATATGCCTTCTGTGGGTGTACGTGAACAAATTTGATGGCTTGGACCCCACTGGTTGGGTAACCCAAATGGAACATTATTTCTCCTTATATGGCATTACAAATGACTTGGCCAAACTCCAGTATGGTGTTCTCCATCCAGATCAAGAACGTTGGCAATGGTGGAAATGGAGAAAAACTTCCCGTCAAGGGTATATTGCTTGGACACAATTTGTGACTGAGCTTTATGAATGCTTTGACATGGACACCAACCATTTGGGTTGTTTGACAAAGTTAAAACAATTCGGAACAATAGAAGACTTCATAGTTGCCTTTGAACACATGGCTTTTCGAACAGAGGGCATGACTGATGCTTTCTTTCAAGAGTGTTTTATTAGTGGCCTCAAGAAGGATATTCGGGCCCATGTCCTCATGGCTCGACCCTCGACTTGGGTGGAGGATACTAAAAGAGATAAAGAAGCACAACAAGTTGTATCATCTCAAAATTGAAAACCCTCCTTTATCCCTCGCCCTAAACCCATCAAGACCACTACTCCCTCTGCCCCATTAAAAATCCAAAAATTGACCAGGGATGAAATGGATGAACGCCAACTCAAAGGCCTTTGTTATAATTGTGATGACAAATATTTCCCGAGCCACAAGTGTAAGGAACAAAATCGTTTTATGGCCATCTCTGAGGACATTTCAGAAGAGGATGTTGAAACTCCCCTTGTGTCTGAGTCACCTGAAATCACTGACATAACCCCTCCCTCAAAACCTCTCGAATTAGAATCTGTCATTTCCCTCAATGCTCTCACTAGATTTTCCTCTCCCCAAACCCTCAAGTTAATTGGTTACATCGAGCATTGAAAGGTCATAATTCTGGTTGATAGTGGAAGAACCCATAATTTTATTCATCGCCGCATTGCCCAAGAAAATCATTGCTACATCCATGTTGTCAACAATTTCCAAATCATGAGTACCAATGGTGGTTCCATGAAATGTGGAGGGCACTATGAAAATTTGTGTCTCCAAATCGATTACTACCATCTAAAATCCCATATGTTTGTTATCGACATGGGTGGTTGTGACATTGTGTTGGGTGTAGACTGTCTAAGAACTTTCGGTCCCATTCTCATGGATTTTAAGGCATTAACCATGCAGTTTGACCAGGAAGTCCACCAATATAAATTCCAAGGCATCAATGTTGGTTCACCTGAGGTCTTTAGTTCCCATTGCATGGAAAAGCTGCTCAAAAAAGGTCATTATGGTGTCATTGCCCAACTCCATGCCATTAAAGCAATAGAAACACCCTCGGTGCCGCATGATCTCCAAGCTCTCCTTTCTAAACATCAAATGGTATTTTCCACTCCCCATGGCCTCCCTCCTTCTCGCGGTGTTCATTATCATT
Source organism: Picea engelmannii (assembly GCA_009831015.1). NCBI lineage: Eukaryota > Viridiplantae > Streptophyta > Pinopsida > Pinales > Pinaceae > Picea > Picea engelmannii. The sequence continues at coordinate 302,066 of ML791510.1, read as the reverse complement.
CCATTCCCCTTGTACCCGGAAGCCTTCCTCCCAATATCCATCCATATCACCACCCTTTCTCACAAAAAAATGAAATTGAGAAAATGGTCCAGGAACTTCTTAATGTAGGCGTTATCCACCCTAGTACGAGCCCTTACTCTTCTCCTATAGTCATGGTCCTGAAGAAAGAAGGTTCTTGGAGAATGTGTTCTGACTTTCGTGCCCTCAAAAAACTGACCATTAAAGAAAAATTTCCCATTCCTCTCATTGATGACCTCCTAGATGAATTGAGTGGTGCCCAATTCTTTGCTAAAATTGATCTTCACTCGGGCTATCACCAGATACGTATGAAAGAGGAAAACATTCCCAATATGACCTTTCGCACTCATGAGGGCCACTATGATTTTTTGCTCATGCGCTTTGGCTTGTGTAATGCCCCCTCTACCTTCCAAAGCCTCATGAATCATGTCTTTCATCCCTTTCTCCGTCATTTTGTCTTAGTTTTCTTTGATGATATCCTCATCTATAGAAAAACCTAGACCAACCATCTTACTCATGTGGATCAAGTTCTCCATCTCCTCTCTCAGCACCAACTTTTCCTGAAACAGTCTAAATGTGCTTTTGGTGCCTTAGAAGTAGAATATTTGGGTCATCTGGTTGGCAAGGATGGCATCAGGGTGGATCCGAAAAAGATTGAAGCTATGCAAGATTGGCTGCACCCAAAGACTCTCAAAAGATTGCATGGATTTCTGGGCTTAACAGGGTATTATTGCAAGTTTTTTTAGAACTACAGAAATATTGTAGCACATCTCACTACTCTCCTCAAAAAGAACTCTTTCACTTGGACTCCAGTCGTTGCTTAAGATTTTCAAACCTTAAAGATGGCCATGTGCACCACTCTGGTTCTAGCCCTTTCTAATTTCACAAAGACCTTTGTGTTGGAATTTGATGCCTCAGGGAAAGGAATCAACGATGTCCTTATGCAAGAGGGTCGACCTTTGGCTTTCACTAGCAAGAAACTGTCTGAAAGAAATCTGGGCAAACCCATTTATGAAAAGGAAATGTTGGCTAGTCTACATGTCGTTGAGTTGTGGCACGCTTATCTCTTAGGGCAATGCTTCCAAATCAAGACCGATCATCAAAGCCTCAAGCACCTTCTGGAACAAGGCATTTCCTCCCAGGAGCAACAAAAATGGGTTACTAAGCTCTTTGGTTATGATTATGAGATCATTTACAAGAAGGGAAAAGACAATGTAGTGGTAGATGCACTATCCCGAAAATATGAAGAAGAAGGATCCCTTTTTTCTCTTTCCTTCATTTTACCCAATTGGCTCCAAGCTATGTGCCAGGAATGGCTTCAAGATCCCAAAAGTTCGCATCTCATCCAGCAATTGCGTACCAAGGCTCTGGCTCCCCCAGGGTACTCTTGGCTCAAGGATGAGCTTTGATACAAAATCCATTTGTATTTAAGTAAACAATCAAGGATTAAATCCATGGTACTTTCTGAGATTCATGCTAAACCCACAGCGGGGCACTCAGGGTTCACCAAAACATATGACAGAGTCAAACGTTTTCTTTTTTCTGGGATGGTATGAAACAGGACATCCATAATTTTGTAGCTGAATGTAAGGTGTGACAACGCAACAAGGGAGAAACAGTCAAATCTCCAGGCACACCACAACCTATTTCGATTCCACCGACTATTTGGAAGGATATCTTTATGGAATATATTACCAGCTTACCCAAATCAGGGAATAAATTAGTCATAATGGTGGTTGTGGATCTCCTTTCCAAGTATTCTCATTTCTACGCTCTTCAACACCCATTTACTGCATCCACCATGGCTCAACTTTTCATGGAACAGGTCTTCAAGCTTCATGGCATGCCACACTCTATTGTTTCTGATCGTGACTCAGCGTTCACAAGCAATTTTTTGGCAAGAACTATTTAAGCTCCAGGGCACCCAATTGCATCTCAACACAAATTATCATCCCCAGTCTGATGGTCAAACGAAAGTTGTCAAAAAGTGTTTGGAAACATATCTAAGGTGTTTTTCTTCTGAAAAAGAACATCAGTGGGCTCAATGGCTAGCCCTAGCCAAATGGTGGTACAACACTTCCTACCATACAACTACTCGCATGACTCATTTTGAAGCAGTATATGGACAGAAGCCACCTTCAGTTCTCTCATACTTACCGAGTACCTCGAAGGTCCAGGCGGTTGACAAAACACTTACATTTTGAGAGGATATTCGTCATACCCTTAAAGAGAACTTGGTCATTCCATAAAATTGCATGAAGCAACAAGCAGATCAAGGCTTCTCTGAACATCAATTTGCAGAAGGGTATCATATGTTTTTGCGATTGCAACCATAAAAGAAGACTTCCCTCAAGGCCAAGCATTGTCATAAGCTAGCACCCAAATTTTATGGTCCTTATACAGTTCTCAAGCATGTGGGACAAGTCGCATATCAGTTATCTCTGCCCAGACAGTCAAAGCTACATCCAGTTTTCCATGTTTCATGCTTAAAGAAAGTGATTGGAACTAGGTGCCAAATTCAAACCAACCTTCCCAAGTTAGTTGAAGAAGGATCCATTTAGCTAAATATAGAAGCAGTTTTGTACCAGCGTGAGTGTTTCCTGTGTTAGAGAACCATCAAGGAAGTGCAAGTCCAATGGAAAGATACGAATCTAGCAGATGCCACTTGGGAACCAGCTACCATTCTGCAGTTGTTTCCTCATCTGAAACCTTGAGGACAAGGTTGTTTTTAAGGGGGCAGACATGTTAGGGTCCTAACCCACACATAGGTATATTAATATATTCGGATGTAGTAAAGGTCAATATTAATAAGGCCTTTCAATAAAATAGAATAAGGCGGATGTAAGAAGACCTAATAGAAGCTTCAACTTCTATAAGGATCTTCCTCTAGATACTTCTCTTGATAGACATATTTAGTATAAATAAGGGCCGAGGGTATGAAAACACTAGCTTGGAGATTATTGTAACAGAGCATTGCTCGATTAGAGGTTTCCCCCTCGAAGAGGGCTATGAACATTTCTTTTTGAATCAAAGTGTTATTTCCATTGTTGTTCTTATATCATTTCTGTGTTATTGTGGAGATTATGCTGGATATATTACTGTTATTCTGCCATTTCTAGCATTTTATTTATGTTCTGCATATTTATTATATCTGGTATCTTACAGAGGGTGTGAAAAGAAAATGATAAAACCCCATGCAATAAAAATGGCTTGATTCATACTATCTAACCATGGTCAAGTCCTTTGAATTTCTACAGATATGTTAGTGAATAAACTTGGATAAACAGTCTAATCCTAGCCAATATAGATAGGTTAGTGAATAAATTTGACCAAACAATTTAAACTTGGTCAAATGTCCTAGGTTAGAGTAATTATTTAGCCCAACAAGTCTAATCTGGATTAATGTTGCTAGGTTATTAGAGTAGGACATAGGATAGTAGGTTTTCGTTTCAATAAAATTGATGAAAGTTCGTTAGATTCTTTGATTTGAGATAATATGTTGTATTCTAACCCCTTGGTGACAAAATCAAGGAAGGAAGCAGCGAAAAAACCCATAAAAGAGCTATATCCTAAGTTTAGGGAAACATATTATGTTTGGCGCTTTGTGTTAAATAGGGTGCTTAGATCAACGGTTGAGAAATAGGCGCTGAGATATACATTCAACAAATGATATCAAACCTTCCCTCCCGGCCATTCTAACTTTAACGATGGGGGGAGGGGTCCGATTTGGTGGTATTCCTATACGGTCCCCATCATAATGTGGCACGTTTATGTTAACTCACACCCCCATATCTCTAAACCATTTACCACCTACCCCCACCTCCGAGTAAACTGCCAAACAATTTTTGCATACCACGTCTACTCTCTGCCATCGCGCTCCATTATTCTCCCTCCATGTCACCCTCCACTCACCTATCACCAGTCACATCTCGCTCACCCGTCATTCACTCACTTCCCTCCACGTCTCCTCCATCCACTTGTTACCCACTCATCCCTTCCCATGTCACCTCTATACACCCATTGGCAAATCAATGTTGTCCACCATGATCGTTAACTAGCCAAATCACCATATTCTCCCTAACGAACCTTCATTTATCCACTTAATTTTGTTTCCTCACCACTTTTGCACCGTTCACCATCCAGACATAGCTGAATCCACCATCCTCTATTCTTATCATTTAGTGACTGCCATTAATGCCTGGTAAACACAGTTAACAGATTTTTAGTTTTCCAGGTATCAGTTAGATCAATGGCACCCAAAGACAAAACTTCATAGATTGAAGACAATCCTTTCCTCCCTCCACCTGTTGACCTAGATCGAACATCGCTGGTTGACAAGTACTATCTAATTGTAGAGCTAAAGTGAGAATTCAAATTCTTCCAATTGTACTTCTAGCTCAGAGAAATTTTCCTGGACCAGAGCGATGATATTGGCCTATGGGAATCCAATATCCCCCTGTACCTTTTCCCTCAGACTTACCATTTTCCCGAATTCACTCTGAAATGTGAACTGCACTATCTCCCTAGCCATATAGCCATTATTTCTTCATATGGTGAAACTCTTTTCACCATTACCCCAGAAACAATATACCATATGATGCAGATTCCCATAGCTAACTCCCTTTCCCGTTTTTCCATTGAAATCCTAACCGAGATGTCCCAAAAGATGACTTTCCCACAAAGAGATCAAATCTTCGATCTTTTCCTCCTTGAAAATGCTCAATTACCCAATATGAACCCCCCATATCGTTCCTCCATATTTTATTTTAAAGGAAATCAGATCAACTCTTCTTTGTGCTGCCTACTTGGATATTATTCAGATGAGTGGGTAGATGAGCCCATCTTGGGTTTTATATCCATCTTCTCCACTGAGGAAAAAGCCAATACACAGTTCGATTACATCAAGTTCCTGGCCTAGAATATCCATGAGAAACTCTTCAATTTTTCTACAGAGGGTATGTTCAAGTATTCTTCAATTCTGGTATACCTGTTCATCTTTTTCTAAGAAAATACGTTCCCTTTCTCCATGCAGAAGCTAAACCAGGATGGAAACACACAACCTGTCACATCTTGGACATCATTGGCGAAGAAACACTCATTTGAGTTCAATTTCAAGCAGTTTATAGAATAATTTTACCACCCAACAGTAAGCATTCTTAGTGGAAGAACATAGCCAAGAATAAACAAGGAAATCACAAGAACTCTACATCTCTCAAACCTAGCCAAAACAAGTGATTGGTATCTTTACCAGGATCGCACAGAGATCAGGGTCTACAGATGTGAATTACCACCGTATAAGCTTCCCAAGTTTTTACTTGTCAGGATATTCTCTCTGGAATATATTTGATAGATGATAAATTCAAATGACATCCACTTTGTGGCCTTTAAAAATAAACAACAGTTGAGGATCAAGGGACAAATAGGATCCTTTATCTATAACAACTGAACTGTAGGGGAAGAGGTCAATAAGCTTTTGAAAGATTTGAATTCTTTTCTCAGTTTCTCTTGGCACTATGATCCATGTGGGATTATTGTAGAAACCAAATTAAATAATAAAATTTCCCCATATGCTCGCGTGCTTAAACCAAAAATAGAAAGATACATGAACCAAACAGAATGGGAGGAAAACACTCAGACTGACATTGAACAACATCATTCTCCTTCCATCATCTCACAAACTGTAAATCCATGGGTACCAGTAGAGAAGTGGCCTAGGAAAGAAGTATCTCCCTCAGTCACTGAATTCTCAGCAGAGGAATTCCAAGTTTACAGGAAACAACCCAAAACCAGTCATACACCTGACAGGTCTGGAGGAGAAGAGACTTATTCCACTATAGTAATCGAAGGATAACATTCACCACTTTTCTCAGGAAGCCAACATATGATGTCCACTTCCTCATCAAAGAAGCAGACTGATACAACATTGACAACCAAATCCTCATAGGAGTCTACAGGACTAAATATTTTTGAGAAGTATAACTTAATCAAGAAGAAAAATGAGATGTTGACTAGTAGTAACTATGCCCAATTCTGGAAGAAAACATCTACATCCCAACATAGGTTGGTATCATCTTTTGAAACAGATAAAGGGAGTATGCGTATGGAATACTTGCAGGCATAGGTGCCTCAACCCAAAGCAATTTCTGATTACAAAAGATCAACTTTTGAGTTTGATACCAGAGAGGTGCATCTCGCTGATCAGATGGATATGCATAGATAGATTGGAGAAATAATTTTCTCCACCCTAATCAATACCTCCATGACTGCTGCAAAGTTGCAGGTTTCCTTGAACAATGTCCAAACACAACGAAAACTGGAGAAAGTGTCTTCTTTGTAAAAAAATAACAAGATAAAATATCTGGAATAAATGGTATTCAAAATCAGATATGATCCATCAAATGTGAAAGCAACAGAAGAGCTCCACAAGAAAAAGAATGATGGCATAGCCTCCCTGAGGAAACAACTAAACAATCCTGCTAAAGAAGATCGAAAGGCGAAGGAAATGGCTGAGAATGAAGCCCACAAAGAGGAAATGTTGAAACTAATCATGGAGAAGAATGCACAAATCAAGGAGATTGAAGCCGAGATGGATAATCTAGTCAAAGAAAAAAAGAAGAGTGTGCCAATGGCAGTCATTCCACTAAATCCAGTCCCTCTCATAGGGTTCAGTACAAAAACAACAAATTCAGTAACTATTAGCATTGGAAGTCACCTCTGCATTGCAGCAGAGGTAAGCCCAATACCAATCAGTTTATATGTACAATGAATAAATTTAAGGGTGGTCTAATGGACGTAGCCTCAGGATTATGTCACTTTAACTCAGAAAATTGGGCTGATATGCATAAGAAGATGAGGTCTTGATCTAACTTCAGTCAGTAAGTTGTACAAAAGGTGAGTAGGGGGATGAAATTGAGGAGAGTGAAGTTGTCTACTATCGACATCCAGTTTTCCAGCAACCTAAAGAGGATAAACTCAGAAGACAAGATCCTCTTGGTTTAGAGTTTTAAGGAACTCAATGAAATTATCACTTAAATGAAATCAAACATACATCACAATTTAATAAAAAAAACTCTACTGGATCATCCATGCCCAATTCATTCGGCGTTGGAGGGAAAAGACAACACATAAACTGATTAAAACTGGTTTCGATGTCACTGTGATCAAACATACATCAAAAAAACATAACTACCCTCAAATGGATCCTCCATGCTCAAGTGTTCTAACACAGTTGTTTATAGAGATATGAAAATAAGATGACTTACATTAAACAAGAAGTCTCAAATACAAATACATAACCAGAAGAACCAGATCTTCATTAAAAATTTACAATACATGAGGTTAACTCAACCATTGACCATAACAAAAAGTCAAAACTAACTATTTATACACAGAAATACTAGCTCCCACCAAGAGCGTGCTCTGGTCACTACATTTAAGTATTAGCGTCTACATTTTCTTCTTTCAAGTTGCACTTTCATTCTTCTGTCAAACGCAAGATCAAATCAGTATGGTCTTTGCAGGAAAATCTGTAGATAGGGGAACTTTGGGTTGACAGTCTGTGCAAGATACCAGATATATAAAATATTCAGAACATAAACGAAATGCTAGAAATGACAGAATAACAGTAAAATATCCATCATAATCTTCACAACACATAGAAATGATATACGAAATAGCAACAGAAATAACACTTTGAATCAGATAGCAATGTTCATAGGCCTCTTCGAGGGGGCAACCTCCAATCGAGAAGTGCTCTGTTACAATAATATTCAAGCTAGGGTTCTCATACCCTCGACTCCTATTTATACTAAAAAGAAGCATCTAGAGGAAGATCCTTCTAGAAGCGGAAGCTTCTATTAGGTCTTCTTACATCCGCCTTATTCTATTTTAT
>ML791510.1:266375-288007 GCA_009831015.1 Picea engelmannii | reverse complement strand
GAAGATCCTTCTAGAAGCGGAAGCTTCTATTAGGTCTTCTTACATCCGCCTTATTCTATTTTATTGAAAGGTCTTATTAATATTGACCTTTATTACATCCGAATACATTGATCTACCTATGTGCGGGTTAGGACCTTAATAGTCTGTCTCCACAGCCAATTCTTCCATGTTTTCAATCTATGGAACGAAATGAGGTTCCAACCACCCCTCTACTTTTATTAACTACTTTCATCGTGATAAAAAAAATACCTGACACTCCTGAACGTTCCAGGAAATATCATGACTCATTCGAGTCAATTCTGGTGTCTCAAGCCCATGCAGATATTTATCTGTGACCAACTCGGGTGCTTCAGCCTTTTGCGTGGCTCCTTTCCATTGCCCTATATTCAATGTGACCTATGTTCGTGAACCTACACAATTGAACGATTGTGAGTGCAACCAAGGGTATTTTGAAAGAAAATTTCTTGTGTCCCCACAATTCACCATGAATCGCCACATGTACCTTTCCAAAAACCACGGTTCTGATTGCGGCTCGCCCTTGAAATTGGAAAACGTTTGCACCTTTCGAACCTACAATGGAGCATGAACATTGATATTGTGATCAAAGATGAGGCCTCTTGATCAATGGCCCAACTCTAGTGCTTTAGATCAATGGATTGGATGGCATGCGTCCCTTTTCATCAGATGACCCTAAGTAACATCACCATTTCGGGACTCGGGGCTTCGCTCCTTTATCCATGTTGAAACCTATGAAACGCTAAATCGCTATTTCACTTATCTACTACGACGTGCTTTTCCTAGGATCAATGGCTAGGATTGGCCTCACGAATCAACCTTCGAGAATTTTAATTCTCAAAATCCATTTGTCTTCTGCTTCTTTATCTTGAGAAAAGGATCTAGCAACTCGTGGATTCTCGCAGACTAATGGTTGAGATCCATTCAAGACTTCAGGACTGCGGCCTTTGATATCTTTAACAATAAGGGATTATCCTCCACGTGTCTTCTTGCTTTGGATGGATCAAATCATTTCAGGAGTTCAGTCTTTGGATCTTCTACTCTGGCACAATACTTCGCACAATTTTTTAAATTCCAAATGCTCGTGAGCCACTGATCTGATCTTCTCCTAGAATCTCCACCACTGAAAGATAAAATTGTATGTTGCTTTCTTTTCAAGACCAAAATGTATTGTTATGAAAGCTTCAATTTTTGTCCATAGTTGTGGCCTACGTGAAAAGGGATTTTGACACCTTGTGGCCTTTGACAACTCTATGTGATAACACACAAGACTCTGACAAGTTTATGTGATAACAATAACAACCACAAATGCATCAAAAAAGTTGGAAAAGTCCATGGAGGACATTTTTTGCAAGAATAGGAAATCAAAAGAGTCCCAGGGATGATTTTAGGGGCTAAATTTCGCTCATGGGCTAATTTTCCATGGTTTTTCCAAAAATGAGATTCGCAATTTTAAAAATGATTCGCCCAAATTCTATAGGATAAAATTATTTTACCTTAAAAATAGCCAAAATTTTATAAAATCTATACAAAATACTTAGAAATTTGAATATTTTTAGAAAAATATCGCCAAACATTTATAGTTGACATATGAAGGATTAGTAAGATTCGCTAAGGTTTCTACATTTTAAAATAAATTTCCATCCTTAAAATCATCCCTGCAAAAGACTACAAGATGAGATCAATAACCTTCAATAGTTGAAGTCCACTTTTCAGTCAAGTTACAACACTGAGATGCACAAATATCAGAGGCTCAAGCAAGAACTGCAAAAGTTGTAGAGGGAAACAGTCATGGCCAAAAGACTGGCAGAGGCCAAAGAAAATATTTGGATAGATATCTGCAAATCCATGACAGAAATTTGGTGACTCATACAGATCATGTTTGAGCAGCATGAGCTAGTGCAGAGAAGAAGACAAGCCATTGATAAGATAAGAGGAGAATTGGGAGAAAGGCCTACAGAGGCAAATGAGATTATCAGATTCTTGAATTCTAAAAAAAGAGAGGAGTTGGAGGCTTTGGAAATTGAGGATAGGATAGAAACTATCCTTGAGGTCAAGAAAGCTTTGACCAAGAGAGGATTAATGTTGCAACTTGAGGAAAGAACCCAAACAATGGACATCATAGTACATAGGTTTTTCGGCAAGATAGACTCACTACATAAGAAAGGGTTCCTAGGTTTATTCGTGATCAATGACAAGTTGATTAACCTCTCTGAATACAAACAAAAGATCCTGGCAGTGGAAAAATATGGCTCTAAGTTTACAGGGATATAGGGAAACATCACTGGCAAATAATTTTTGAAGACTTTGCTGTTGGACCTCAACATCCAACACAAGATCAAGTACATCTTTATCACCAATCCCACCTTTGCCAAATACACAGAGATGGATGAATTTTACCAAAGGTTAATCAAAGTTACCATAAAAGAGATGGGATGACATGTGTGCTTTGATCGATAAAGAGATGATGTGTACAATACAAGTCATCATGTGGAACAGTCATAGTCAAATCAAAGATGAATCACCAATCAACTTCCTCAGAATCAACACCAAGGATTCGAGAGGATCATTTAGAATTTATATATTTTTGTAATATGTAATCTAGTTAGTTAGATTTTCTCTCCACCATATCCTGATCATTAATGACAGGATCAGTTGTAATTTTTCTATAAATACTTCATACATCGAAGTGTTGAGGGTTGATATTTATGCTCAAGAAATATGTAATCTGTAATCTTTTTGAAGAGATCTACCAGTAATAAAAAGGATGATTCATAGGATTCCTGCATGTTGTTGTTGGTGATGTTTAGTTCTCTTTGTTTAATGTTCATCTTACTTCATTATCATTTTGTTTTTTGTCTTTGACCATTTAAAAGATGTTTAAGTTCATAATTTATCTTCAATACTCTTTTTCTGGATTTTAAAGATCCAAATGTTATTCTTCTCATATTGTAATAAGAAAATTCTTAAATGCTTCTTTATTGTAATTGACTATCTCACATGTTTCTTCATTTAATCTCTTTAATTCTAAATGATCCAACATTTTCATTATCTTTCCCTATGAAGAAACTTGATAAATTATGTTTCATGATCTCAAACCATAACACATACCCCATAGCCCAATCGACGCGTAAGAAATATTTCAGCCATCTTTATAAAACAAAACAACACACTCCTATTAATTTAACTAGCCTAATGTCTAAAACCCGAACATATCTAAATCTTACAGAGAAATCCCTCTCTGAAACTCACAAGGATAGATCCCAGTTTCGAAGTGGTTGGGTAAGTTACCTCTGATAAATTTCTTCTACCTCCTAACGACCTCTGGGAATTTACAGAGTGCTAACATAGTGGTGACCATACTGGGGAACTGAACAAAATTTTCATCCTACAATTTATTTTCTCTAGATAAAGAAAAATTTATTTATGAACAAATCTTAAAATATAACTTACAAAGAGAAAAATGTTCAGACGTTGTTGAAATTTGTATATATTAGTTTAGATTTCTTAAAATTTAAATTTATGGATCCTAAAATAATTCACACTAGATCTCACTTTGATCCATAACCTGCAACAACAGTAGACGACCCATAAAATTTACGCAGAAAAAGAAACACTATAGAAGGTTTCGGGAGTCACAATCCTCTTCATAGGTCCACTTCTCTCCCAAGGACACTTGTTTCTATCCATGATCTTGATTTTGACATATCCTTTTCTCAAAGCCTTTTTAGAACCAATTATGACAGCTTTGTAAGTGAAATAGTCCTAGAACAAAACATCCTACAACCCACAACCCCTGAAACACTTTCTCCAAGAGAAGGGTTTGATCAATGATTTATTCAAGAGTTCGAAAAGTTAGAAGATCTAGTAGAAAATCTTGATCAAGTGTTGCACAAAGCCCACTTCCAACAGTCAGTTGAACTTTCTTCCCTGACTATTGTTGCATCTTTTTTCAAGCCTCAAATAGCTCACTCCATCCCTTCCATCCCTAAATCTTCTACATCTTCCTCAAGTTGTTGTTCAGCCTCCTCCACCAATCATGGCAAAAAAATATGCTCCCTTGGTGCTACTCTCTCCCTTACATTCCATGCCCCAAGACTATCAAACCAGACTTCCTCAATTTGATGGTACTAGACCTCTTGATGCATAAAAACATGTTGATAAGATTAATGATTACTTTGATTTGCGGGAATTCGATGAGACGGATGTCCAGATGAGACTTTTTTCACAGAGTTTAACCGAAGAAGTCAAAAAATGGTTCAAAGTTTTTACGCCCTGCTACCATAGTTGACATTGCTTATTTTCATAGAATTTTTCTTGAAATATGGGAGGTAAAGAAAAAACCTCTCCAGATTTTATCAGAATATGAAAATATCAAAAGGAATCAAGGGTAAAAAAAGCAGGATTATTGCATTCGTTTCAACAATCTTTATAATGCTATTCCAACTAATTTTCAACCTCATCAAGCTTTGTCTTTAATCAAGTTCCCTGATGGATTTGATGTTGATATGTCATACCAACTAAGGGAAAGGAATTATGTCACCATAGAAGACATGTAGAAAAGTGGAGTGAGTGTGGAAGAAAATCTCTTAGCCAAAAGACTCAGGCAGAGAACAGAAAGAAGGGTTACAATTAAAGAAGAGCCTTCCACTTCTTCTTCAGATTCTAAACTAGATTCCATAGTTAGAACCATGGATATAATGATGGAAAGGCTAACCATCACAGATAGGAATCCACCCAGAGAAAATCATCTTGCTCCTCAAATTCGAAATCCAAATTTCAGAAGGAACCCTCCCCAAATCAAATAGAGAGACCCCAGAGACCAAAGGGAACAAAGAGGTCCTGATAAGAATATTAGGTCTCCTCTCCAAGAAAACTATGATCACGAAGGTGAAGATATAATAGAGGAGTTAGATGATATTCACATAAACCCCATGGGGGTTAATGATAACTAGTCCATTTTTCTCACAAAGGAAGAACAAGAATTGTTTCTACTGCCACAGACTAAGGTAAATGAGGAAGAGGAAGAATCATAACAAAAAGCCTTTGAAAACTCTATAATGGAGGTCCACTAAAAGTACAACTTTGCAAGAGACCAGATATAATGAATATGCAGAACAGAAATAAAATGCTAGAAATGGCAGAATAACAGTAATAAATCTAGCATAATCTCCACAATAACACATAAATGATATAAGAATAACAACATAAATAGCACTTTGATTCATAAAGTAATGTTCACAGGCCTCTTTGAGGGGGAAACCTCCAATCAAGCAACGCTCTTTTACAATAATCTCCAAGTTAGGGTTTTCATCCCCTCGACCCTTATTTATACTAAATATGTCTATCAAGAGAAGCATCTAGAGGAAGATCCTTCTAGAAGCGGAAGCTTCTATTAGGTCTTCTTACATCCACCTTATTCTATTTTATTGAAAGGCCTTATTAATATTGACCTTTATTACATATCAATATATTGATCTACCTATGTGCGGGTTAGGACCCTAACATGTCCTCTCCCTTAAAAACAACCTTGTCCTCAAGGCTTGAGATGTGGAAGCTACTGCAGAATGGTAGCTGGTTCCCAAGTGGCATCTGCTAGAGTCGTATCGTTCCACTAGACTAGCACTTCTTTGATGGTTCTCTGACATAGGCGATGCTCATGCTGGTCCAAAACTGCTTCTAGCTGTAGCCAAATGGATCCTTCTTCAGCTAACTAGGGAAGGCTGGTTTGAATTTGGCATCGAGTTCCAATCACCTTGTTTAAGCATGAAACATGAAAAACTGGATGTAGCTTCGAATGACTGGGTAGAGCTGACGAATATGTGACTTGTCTCACACACTTGAGAACTGTATAAGGACCATAAAATTTGGGTGCTAGCTTCTGAAAATGCTCGGCCTTGAGGGAAGTTTGATTGTATGGTGGCAGTCACAGAAACAACTCATCCCCCTCTACAAATTGACGTTCAGAGCGATCTTGATCTGCTTGTTTCTTCATGCAATTCTGTTCCATGACCAAGTTCTCTTTAAGGGTATGAAGAATATCCTCTTGAAATGTAAGTGTTTGGTCAAACTCCTGGACCTTCGAGGTACCCGATAAGTATGAGAGAACTGAAGGTGGCTTCTGTCCATATATGGCTTCAAAAGGAGTCATGTGAGTAGCTATATGGTAGGAAGTGTTGTACCACCATTCAGCTAGGGGTATCCATTGAGCCCACTGATGTTTTTTTTCAGAGGAAAAACACCTCATATATGTTTCCAAACACTTGTTGACAACTTCCGTTTGACCATCAGTCTAGGGATGATAAGTTGTGTTGAGATGCAATTGGGTGCCCTGTAGCTTAAACAATTCTTGCCAAAAATTGCTTGTGAAAGTTGGGTCACGATCAGAAACAATAAAGAGTGGCATGCCATGAAGCTTGAAGACCTGGTCCATGAAAAGTTGAACCACCGTGGATGCAATAAATGGGTGTTGAAGAGAGTAGAAATGAGAATACTTGGAAAGGCGATCCACAACCACCATTATGACTAATTTATTCCCTGATTTGGGTAAGCCAGTAATAAAGTCCATAGAGACATCCTTCCAAATAGAATGTGGAATCAGAAGCGGTTTTAGTGTGCCCAAAGATTTGACTATTTCTCCCTTGTTGCGTTGACACACCTCACATTCAGAGACAAAATTATGGATGTCCTATTTCATACCATCCCAGAAAAAAGAACATTTGACCCTGTCATATGTTTTGGTGAACTCTGAGTGCCCCGCTGTGGGTGTAGCATGAAGCTCAGAAAGTACTATGGATTTAAGCTTTGATTGTTTACTTAAATAAAAACGGCCTTTGTATCGAAGATCATCCTGGAGCTAAGAGTACCATGGGGGAGCTAGAGCCTTGGTCTGCAATTGATGGATCAGATGTGAACTTTTGGGATATTGAAGCCATTCCTGGCGCATAGCTTGGAGCCAATCAGGTACAATCAAGGAAAGAGAAAAAAGTGATCCTTCGCCTTCATATTTTTAGGACAGTGCATCTGCCACTACATTGTATTTTCCCTTCTTCTAAATGATCTCATAATCATAACCAAAGAGCTTAGTCACCCTTTTTTGTTGCTCTTGGCAGGAAATGCATTGTTCCAGAATGTACTTGAGGCTTTGATGGTCGGTCTTAATTTGGAAGCATTTCCCCAAGAGGTAAGGGCGCCACAGATCAACAACATGTAGAATAGCCAACATTTCCTTTTCATAAATGGGTTTGCCCAGATTCCTTTCAAATAGTTGCTTGTTGTTGAAGGCCAAAGGTTGACCCTCTTGCATAAGGACAATGTCGATTCCTTCCCCTAAGGCATCACATTCCAACACAAAGGTTTTTGTGAAATCAGGAAGGGCCAGAACCAGATTGGTGCACATGGTCGACGTCAAGGTTTGAAAATCTTGAGCAGCAGCTGGAGTCCAAGTGAAAGTGTTCTTTTTGAGGAGAGAAATGAGAGGTGTTGCAATCTTTCCATATTTCTTAACAAACTTGCGATAATACCCTGTTAATCCCAGAAATCCACACAATCTTTTGAGAGTCTTTGGGTGCGGCCAGTCTTTCATAGCTTCAATATTTTTTGGATCCACCCTGATGTCATCCTTGAGAACTAGATGACCCAAGTATTCTACTTTTGAGGCACCAAAAGCACATTTAGATTGTTTTAGGAAAAGTTGGTGCTAGGAGAGGAGATGGAGAACTTGATCCACATGAGTAAGATGGTTTGTCCAGGTTTTTCTATAGATGAGGATATCATCAAAGAAAACTAAGACAAAATGATGGAGAAAGGGATGAAAGACATGATTCATGAGGCTTTGGAAGGTGGAGGGGCCATTACACAAGCCAAAGGGCATGACCAAAAACTCATAGTGGACCTCATGAGTGATAAAGGCCATCTTGGGAATGTATTCCTCTTTCATACATATCTGGTGATAGCCCGAGTGAAGATCAAGTTTAGTAAAGAATTGGGCACCACTCAAGCCATCCAAGAGGTCATCAATGACAGGAATGGGAAATTTGTCTTTAATGGTCAGTTTGTTGAGGGCATGAAAGTTAGGACACATTCTCTAAGAAACTTGTTTCTTCAGGACCATGACGAAATGAGAAGAGTAAGGGCTCGTAGTAGGGAAGATAACGCCTACATTAAGGAGTTCCTAGACCATTTCCTCAATTTCATTTTTTTGTGGAAAGGGGTGGCGATATGGATAGATATTGGGAGGAAGGCTTCTGGGTACAAGGGGAATGGATTGATCATGAACACCGCGGGAAGGAGCGAGTCCTTGGGGAGTGGAAAATACCATTTGATGTTTAGAAAGGAGAGCTTGGAGGTCATGCGGCAGTGGGGGTGTCTCTATTGCTTGTATGGCATGGAGTTGGGAAATGACACCGAAATTACCTTTTTTGAGCATATTTTCCATGCGATGGGAAATAGTGACCTCAGGTGAACCAACAGTGAAGCCTTGGAATTTATTTTGGTGGCCTTCCTGGTCAAATTGCATGGTTAATGCCTTAAAATCCATGAGAATGGGACCTAAATTTCTTAGCCAGCCTGCACCCAACTTAATTTCACAACCACCCATGTCGATAGAAAACATATGGGATTTTAGGTGGTAGTCACAGATTTGGAGACAGACATTTTCACAGCACCCTCCACATTTCATGGAACCACCATTGGCAATCATGATTTGGAAATTGTTGACAGCATGGATGTATCAATGAGTTTCTTGGGCAATGCGGTGATGAATAAAATTATGGGTGCTTCCACTATCAACCAGAATGATGACCTTATGATGCTTGATGTAATCGATTAACTTGAGGGTTTGGGGAGCGGAAATGCCAGTGAGAGCATTGAGGGAAATGACGGGTTCTACTTCGGGAGGGTCTCAGGGAGGGGTTATCTCTGTGATTTCATGTGACTCAAACACAAGGGGAGTTTCAACATCCTCTTCTGAAATATCCTCAGAGATGGCCATAAAAATATTTTGTTCCTTACACTTGTGGCCTGGGAAATATTTTTCATCACAATTATAACAAAGGCCTTTGAGTTGGCATTTAGCCATTTCATCCCTAGTCAATTTTTGGATCTTTAATGGAGTGGAGCGAGTAGTGGGAGTGATAGGTTTAGGGCAAGGGATAAAGGAGGGTTTTCAGTTTTGAGACGATACAACCTGTTGTGCTTCTTTAGCTATTTTAGTAACCTCCACCCAAGTTGAGGGTCAAGCCATGAGGACATGGGCCCAAATATCCTCCTTGAGGCCACTGATAAAACACTCTCGAAAGAAAGAATCAATGATGCCCTCTGTTTGAAAAGCCAGGCACTCAAAGGCAACTATGAAGTCTTCTACTATTCTGTATAGTTTCAACTTTGTCAAATGGCCCGAATGGTTGGTGTCTGTGTCAAAGCATTCATAAAGCTCAGTCACAAATTGGGTCAAAGCAATATGCCCTTGATGGGAATTTTTTCTCCATTGCCACCATTGCCAACGTTCTTGATCTAGATGGAGAAAACCATACCAGAGTTTGGCCAAGTCAAGTGTGATGTCGTATAAAGAGAAATAATGTTCCATTTGGGTTACCCAACTAGTGGGGTTTGAGCCATCAAATTTGGTCACATCCACCCATGGAAGGCGTAGGTCACATTGAAAGTGATGGTGTTGAAAGGT
Source organism: Picea engelmannii (assembly GCA_009831015.1). NCBI lineage: Eukaryota > Viridiplantae > Streptophyta > Pinopsida > Pinales > Pinaceae > Picea > Picea engelmannii. The sequence goes on along the minus strand of ML791510.1, from coordinate 278,310 downwards.
ATGGTAATGGGAGGAATGTTCACCTTCAGTATTTGGAGGTGCTTCAAAGAAACTGTCATTTATAGGGATATTCAATTTGGTGCAAAGGGATGCCAAGGTAGATTCAAGCGGGGTGGTCATTTTTTGTTTGACTTCCTCCATTGAGGATTGCATGGTTGTATTTATGGATGAATTTATGGAGGCAATAGTAGCAATGAGTTGTTTCACTTCTTTTTGGGTCTCGAGGAAACCAGATTTCAAGGTGTTGAAGCAAGTTTCTAGATCTTGGCTATGAGTATGGTCCATGAGGATGGGTGAACTGAAAAGGGGCGGGTGGGGTAAAACATTTTGCTAAAAAATGATATGGATGAATGTGATAAGGGTGGAGAAATGAATCCAATGAAATAGGTCTCAAATAATGGTGAAAAAATTTCTAGACCTTTTTTTTTTTTTTAACACCAATGGAATACTCCAGTCTGAAGAATACTGCAGTGATGAAATCCCCAAACGATTAACCAGAAATAAATGTGTATTTACTTTGCAACCCGAACACATTTGTGTGGCAATAGATCTGGTCTGTTTTAATTTGTTTATGTTTCTATCCCCCAACGGTTAGGTATTCAAGGGTTCTACATACAAGGGTTTTCCCTGTGTTATAACTCTTTGATATACGTGCGGGCTCCAACAGTAGTACTCAGCCCAATATCTCAGGGCACTAACTAAGGAGGATAGACCGTACCCTTAGTCATACTACCCGACTACCCAGGTACTAGAGAGTATCTTCCCAAGTGTTGTTCTCGATGACAATATAACAGTCTGATGGCCGATAGGTTTATCTAAAAAGGGCTTTAGGAAATCTAGGGAAATCCATACATAGGTGTTGTCTGATGCAACACCACTCGAAGGGGTACCAATAGGGGTTACAAGGGTGGGTAACAGATGTGTTCTTAAGAACCACTTGTATTTCCTGCGTGTATGAATCCCTCAACCACAGGTTTATGCGTGTAATGATAGATCTCTATGGCTTAAAGACGTCAGAATACGTATCTACCCTGGAAAAAAAATTCCCATAATTTCTGCCAAGGAAAGTGCTCTTATACCACTTGCAAGATACCAAATATAATAAATATGCAGAAAAAAAATAAAATGCTAGAAATGGTAGAATAACATTAATATATCCAACATAATCTCCACAATAACATAGCAATGATATAAGAACAACAACAGAAATAATACTTTGATTCAAAGAGAATTGTTCATAGGCCTCTTCGAGGGGGCAACCTCCAATCGAGCAACACTCTATTACAATAATCTCCAAGCTCGGGTTTTCATGCCCTTGGCCCTTATTTATACTAAATATGTCTATCAAGAGAAGCATCTAGAGGAAGATCCTTCTAGAAGCAGAAGCTTCTATTAGGTCTTCTTACATCTGCCTTATTCTATTTTATTGAAATGCCTTATTAATATTGACCTTTATTACATCTGAATATATTGATCTACCTATGTGCAGGTTAGGACCCTAACAAACATGAGAAGCAAGAATACTAAGGACATTCCAACAAAGAAGGTTGTTGAGACTAAGAAAAACTCTAAAGCCAAGAAAACCTTAGATGCTACCCCCAAGAAATTTCATGAGAAGAATAAGTCTGAAACTCTCGCAAAATGAAATGTTGAATCTTCATCAAGAACAACTCAAACATAAGTTGCATCTACAGGTCAGCCAAGTACTTCTGCATAGAGGATTGTGGCTGATAAACCATAATTCCAGAGTCAAACCAAGACTTCAACCACTTTCATCCTAGGAAGTGAACTGGCTAAATTGAAAATTCCTATTCCTCTATCATAACTAATGAGAAAAAAATCTTACAGATCATCGGTGATCAAAGCATTAAGCATTGAACCAGAAATAGCTACAAAAGCGTGAAATATTGAGCCAGTGGTACGTACAGATATTGTAAACGTTGCAGATGATCAACCTGAGCTATTGTTTGGTCCTAAATCCGATGGACAAATTGACATTGGTTATGTTCCCCCTTTCTACATCATTCTGAATATCCATGATAAGACACTACACAATGTTATTCTCGATTTAGGCACTTCTCACAATTTGATGCCCAAAGTTGCAATGGAAAATTTGGGGCTTGATATCACCAGACCCTACAAGGAATTGTACTCTTTTGACTCTAGCAACTTCAAATGTATAGGGTTAATTAAATATTTGTGCATCACCCTGGCTCAAATCCCAACAAAACACATGGTGATGGATATTGTGGTTGTAGATATTCCCCCAAGATATGATATGTTGTTATCTAGATCTTGGGGAGCTAAGTTGAAAGGAACTTTGTTGTTAGATATGTCTTATTCTACCATCACAGTATTTTGAAAACATAGAAGACTATACAAAGAGACTCTGATGAAGTATATGGTCAGCAGTCAAGAAAAACCACACAACTACCCACTATACTCTGTCCACTCTGATATGGATTCTTTCATATTGTACAATGATGGTGACTTAGACAGTCAAATAACACAGTTAGATGATGATGCATCTAGGCTGAAGGAGAATCAAGCAATCACTAAGGAAAGTAAATCTCTGACAGAAGAAAGTGATGAAACACCATAACCTCTTTGGAGTATGGATTTTGATGGAGCCGTGAGAAAAGAGGGAGTTGGATCAGGGGTGTGGATACATAATCATAAATATGGGTATTCAAAAAGTCACTCCTACAAATTAATTTTTCATTGCACCAATAACATAGTTGAGTATGAAGCATTGATGCTTGGCTTGATGTTGTTGAAGAAACATGGTGCCAAAAGAATTATGGTAAGAGGTGACTCTGAGATGGTTGTTAAACAAATTAAAGGTGAGTATTTAGCTAAACATCCTAGACTCAGAGATTATAGGAATGTTGTTTTGGAGTTTCTACAATATTTCACTGAAGTTGACCTGTAGGTAATGCCCAGAGGACAGAACATACTAGTAGATGGTTTGGCTACTTCAATAGCCACATAAAAATTTCCTTTCCATCCCAAACACCAATACACAATAGAGGTGAAGTGAATACCAATTGTCCCAGATAACATTAGGTACTGGCAAGTATTTGGCAACGATGAACAAATTGAATATTTTTTGCAGGGTAAGAATGATTTTGAATGTACAAATATAGATGTAGAGAGTGATGATGATAGTGTAAATAAGCCAGACTTAGAAAAATATAGTTTAAGTAAAGTATATTCAGATGAAATAAATGAAAAAGATGAAGAATCAGACATTTTGCAATTGAAAAATAACATTTTACCTAGAGGGTTAGTTCCTTTAGAAGACCCGATTGATTTCAACGATGTAGCAAAAAATCCAAAGGTATAATCCATTGGGAGAGAGGTCAAGGAGTGTAATATATGAACATAGGAAAAAACTAAAATGATTAAACTATCTAATTCTTTACCTCCAGAGAAAAATGTTGGATTACTGAGAGGGGGGGTGAATCAGTAATAGTGTAATTATAATCTTTTTTCTCCAAATAATCCAAGTGTTATCTCAATGTAGAATTATTATCCAATAATGAGCAATAAGAAATGAAAAATAACACACATACACAATACACCAATGTTTTATGTGGAAACCCAAATCGAGAGAAAACCACAAAATGATTTATCTTATATGTCTTGAAGAATTACATTCATTGGAAGCACCAACTTCTTTTGTTTTCTAGCTGCGACTGGAAGGAGGATCCAACCCCCTAGTTTCTGAGGCTACAACCTGAGGGAAGCTCTAACTCCCCAATTCTCTGGCTACAACCGGAAGGAGGATACAACCCCTCATGTTCTTCGGCTACAACCAGAAGGTGGCTACAACCACCTATCCTTTACCCATCCAACCACCCTGAAGTAGAAGTAGAATGATGGAACCACTGTCACACTATCACTATGAGATATACCACTATAAACATGTACCAATAAACGTGAACCATGCATCAACCATGCATCAACCTGTACCTCAACCTGTAATCAACTTGTACCATAAACAAGTGCATCAACCATGCACCAACCTGTACCAAACAATCTATAATCAACCTATACCATAAAAAAGTGCAACCAACCATGTACCAAGTATGTACCAATCATGTGTCAAGTACTCATCAACTATGAATCATCAATATGTACCAACATCATCAACTATACACCTCATGTATGTGCCAACTCATCAACTACTTGTCTCAACCATATACCCAACTTGTACATCAACCAAAATCCCTCATGAATTTCATCATCCAAATATGATTTGTAACTCTGTAATAGACACGATCTATATGATCACATACCTGCAAACTTTCCTTAACTTTAACAACAAGAGACTATCATTTTTATCAAATGTTTCTTTAGTCTCACAAGACTAGTTTTGGATTAGTCAACAACCCTAAATTGAAATAATCATAACTTTCTACCTATAATGAATAAATATATGAAACTTATACACAATGTTATTCAGTGTGTTTTTTTCAATTCCTCTGGGTTTCACTACTTGGAACCTCTCAGAAAAGGAGTTATGGAAAAAATGGCACACCTTGTTGAATTCTGGCTTATTCTAGAGAGAGACCTTGTAGAGCATGCCCTGCACAACATATTTGTTGAATTGATCTGAAAACATTACAAAACATACTAAAGACTTTAATCTAACCAACACATTTCGTATTTCTAAATTTGTATCTATTATGAAGAATTTATGACGTTTTTACCCGAAACACCTGTTTTTGACTAGTTTCAAGACTAGCCACAAACCCTATTTTCCACGGAGTGTAAATCAAAAAATGAAATGACCCACAAGTTGAATTTTTTACCACAAATACTTTGATATTTTTCCTCAATTTCATATAAATTTCACAGTCTGAATCATTATAGAAAAAAAGTTATTGTGAAATTGGTGAGATGACCTAAAAAAAACATACCTTAGAAAGCATCATCAAAAGAATTTATCCTTCCTTGAATTTTGGCCTTCTTTTCTTCACCTTCCTCAGAAATTCAGCTTAGATATCCTTTGGTTACCTCAGATACCTATAGGTATTCAATATGCTCAAGTGTGTCTTAAATGAGAGAGCCTTGCCTCTTATTTATACTCTCCAAGTAGCTTCCTTAAAAACATCTTCTAGGTCACTTTGCCCACTTTCCTTATTTTAGGGTTCACCCACTTCTAATTTCTCCATTAAATATATTATTGAATTAATTTATTTTGTATTCACTTTTAATTATAGTACACTCATCACTTCACTTTATTATTTACCTTTTAAAATATCTTAAACCACTTTGACTACTTTGACCTTTTGGGGCTTCCAGATGACATATGAGGGTCCTCCAACTTCATAAGGCCATAACTCTCAAACCGTGAGGAGTTATGTGATGTTCCACATACCACCAGAAATGGAATGACATGTAATATCCATATATAATATTATTACCTAAATATATATAAAAACTCATACTATTATCCATCAAACAAACTTGGGTCCATTTCCCAAACCTCAGTTCTCCAACTTCTCCTGGCCATAACTCTCTAACCGTGAGGAGTTATGTGACGTTCCACATACCCCCGGAAATGGCATGAAAAGAAATATCCATATAGGATAATTTCATTGACAAATTCACTGGCATTCATCTCATTATTCCAAAAATAATCATGGGTTCTCTAACCATATTTCTAGGATAACTCAATCCACAAAGCATCTTCCCATGAGGGATTTCACCATACGGGGACCACTTTGGAGTTTATCCATTTATACTTATTATCAACCATTAAAAGAAAATAATGAGTCATATTTGCATCAAACAATATTGGCTCCATTACCCAACATTTGTGCTATGGGGCTTTCTTCAAGGGTTGACATCAATGACAACCAACCTTAATCAACAATCTCCCCCTTTGGATTTGACGGAAATACTCTGATGCAATACTAAAATCATATCACTCATGCTCCCCCTACAACCATGCATTTTTCCTCTACCTCTATCCTATGAATATGAAAAATCTCTCCCCCTTTGTCATCAATCAAAAAGGTATCTTTCCATACTGGGTTGCTCCCCCTGACTGAACTTCCCTCTTAAGGTGCTTCCTCATGTAAATTAAAGAAATATAAGATAAGCATCCAAAAAGAAATCATTTGGAGCAGAAATAACTCCAAGTCTCTGGCGAATATATTCAAAGGATTCTCATGGAAGTGGTTTTGTGAAGATGTCTGCCACTTGTTCTTTTGTGCCCACATACTAAACTCTGATGTTCTTTTTTGCAACTTGCTCTAGTATAAAGTGACAATTTACTGGAATGTGCTTCGTCTTGGACTGTGTCACCGATTTCTTCGGGATACTGATAGTGCTTGTTTTGGGGGCTCATAAATGTCCTATTTTCATCCACCTTTCCATTCATCATTCTTCACATTTCATCTCCCCACTAACCTTTCATGACATCATTTCCATAAATATACTTGGGTTTCACCTTATTGTTCTCCACTTTATTTATTTTAGTATTTAAAAGGAATTTGTGATTAAATGTTAGAAAATTGACATGTTTTCATATATATCTCAAATATGTGTGAGCTTTGTAATGCATAGGAATATGTGAAGGATTAATTCAAAGGACTTCTCGAATACTTCCTCCACCATTTCAATATTTGAGGAGATAATTCAAGCGGATTCCAAGGAGAAGATCATGGAGATTTGGTTGGAATATCTTATCCAAGATATATGATACATATGTGTGAGGATTTAAAGGGATTATATTTTGTAATAATGGGAAATAGGTTGAGAGAAAAGTGGATCTGTAATAATGAGATGGTTATCTTATCTTCAAGGCTCTCATGTATAAAAGAGAGTCCTCTCTCTTCGTGAGGATTCAAGTAGAAGAAGAATAAGAATGCAATTAGATTATGTAATTAGAATCAGAGTAGTCATTAGGATTTCAAAGAGAAAGGGATTCTTCAATTTGATTCATGGTTTTGGTTTTCATGCTTTCATTATTCTTTTATAAATATTGATTTTATTATTGTAATATAAGATTTCTTCATTGGTGAGATCTCACTTATGTTGTTGTGTCATTCAACTCTTCACATGTTGTACTTGTTTTTACTTCATGTAGTTCTCCATTTCTAGATTACTTCCTTCATGCAATTTCCCATTCTTAGAGTAATTTCATTTACCCAACTAGACTAATTCAATTTCAATTGTGTGTTAGATTAATGATTCAATTTTCGTCGTGTGTTAGATTAATGATTCAATTTCATTTGTAGCTTAAACATTAGATTAGATTAGTCCTGCTTCAATCTTGCATATACTTTGTGTGTGCTTCATCAGTTTATGAACCCCAGGTTGACAAATTAGATAGTTGGGCAAGTACTACAACTAAATTAATAAAACATTAGCTCAGCCCAATATAACGATTATCATTCCCTTGTCACGATTGTTGTTCCTTTTGTTTTTCATTTGAATGGAACGATTGTTGTTCCTTTTCTTACAATTGATGTCCCTTTCCAAGGGTTGCATCTCTGGAGGAAGGTTATTGAAAATGAAAGGTAAGAACCTACATAAGTTACAAGTAAAACATTTCCAGCAATGACTACCTTTGGATGATGCATATAGGTTATATTTTAGGACATCTTTAGAGCCCAAAATTTTGGCGCTACTGCTGGGGAAGAACGATGGATTGAGGTATTAGTTTCTTTTTCATTTTAATTCATGCAAATGTGATCTAAATTTTTTGGTAAGGGGTCATAGAAGCTTGTGACAGGAGACTCCTCATGTTCTCCCTACGAACTAGGTAGAAATAATGTCAATTTTTGCAAGATTAGTTTCAATTTATGAAATATTAGTTTCAATTTATGCAAGTGTGATCTAGATATGTTGGTAAGGGACATAGAATCTCATGAGAGGAGACTGCTCAAGTTCTCCCTACCAACTAGGTAGAAGTAATTTCAATTTCTGCAAATTTTAATTCACGCAAAAGTAGTTTTAATTTTTATGATCTACATGTGTTGAGGGTCATAGAAGCTCATGAGAGGAGACTCCTCACTATCCCTTCCAACTATCAGGAACATTTTAATTTCCAAAACTATGAAGAGTAAGTTTTTTTTCCATTTCAGTAAGAGTGCCTTTATTCAAGTTTTTTTTCATTTAGATTTCAGTTTTGGGTGTTGTAAGAATCCTTTTTTTGACATGATTTAACAATGAATTTAATCTTGGAACAACTTACGCAGATCCTAGAAAAAGTCAAGGTCTCCTCCTCTATGGAAGAGGATATCTTGACAATAGCTGAAAGCTTATTCACTCCTCCTGAGGAAAACGAAGAATCAACATATGAAGAACCTTGCATGTTTAATGAAGAATCATTAGGTGCACAAGAGGGCGAGGAGGAAAGAGAGGAGCTGCAACATGATCTGAGTAAGACAAATTACGCCTACGAAATCCTGGTCGAACGTTGTTTTCAAGAAAGTACTAGGTTAGATGCATTTAGTTTTTATTTTTATTTTTTTAATTTACAGTTTCAACCGCTAATTTCACACATTCATACATATTCTCGACTGTCAATTTCTAAATTGAAAGATAACATTTTTTTATTATTGTTGCGTGCGTGGCTACATTGGTTGTTTGATTACACGTAACTTCTTTCTAATTTCTAATTAGCATAGTGTAGGTAGGGTTTTATTTTCAAGTTTTTCATTTTCTAGAATAAGTATGCTCTCCTCCGCACTTCTTGCAATCGTGAAGATCAGAAAGTATCATGACTGATTCACTGATTTCAGGAATATAAATTATTTGACAAAAAGAAAATTTCGCCTAATCTATTTTTTGTCTTCCATTTGCTTGTAAATTTTTATTTTTTTAGGTCCTTGCTAAATAAATTTTTATTCTTTATTTTGAAAACATAATAGAAGAAATAAATGAAAATTTGCTCTTTTCCACGATGAAACTCCAAGATGAAACAATGTTACAACCACATTCTTCTTGTGTTTTTACCTCACCATGTTTTTTTCTTTGTTTCTAATCCTGTAGACACCTAGAAATAACGTTGCAAGAAAACAAAAATATCATGAATGCACAGAAACCATGCATAAACTTGATCGAAAAAATAAGAAATTTGCAAATCTGTTATAGCAAGCCAAATATTTTTTATATAACCTCTACCTCTGTGCCCAACATTTATTGCTTTGTGGATGGGGTAAAATGCTTCCTTCACTCCTACCTTTCTATGTGATCTTATACTTACTATGCAACTGGTGATGCCATCTCCACTCATTAAGAAACAAAGTTATCCTTTCAAGTTCTCTCGGATGCATCTGCTTTTTCTATACTTGGAATTGATGCCTCACTCACAGTATTTGTTGGTGTTTTTTTTTTGATGGAATTGGAACTTAGTGAGATGGATCTGCTATAGGTCTTCATTATGAGCACATTTGTTGTATTCACTTTTTGCTAAAAACAAAGAAAATGACAAACTGAAAGCAACATAGAGGAAGCCCAAGACCATAGCATATAATTGACACTAGACCTAAGGAAGAATCTTAGCATCCTATGCCTATGTGTGAGCTCTCTGAAGCTCCAACAATTAATGAAAATTAGTTAACGCAATTTCGGCAATATGAGATCCATTCGTACGTTCAACTGGATACAGATATTTTTTTGCCGAAGGTTGTGAGAATAAATCTGATTTGACTGTATCAATTTTATTTGCAACGATCTACTTCCATATTGTTGATACCATTTCCAGACTATCAGCCTCCATTTCAAGTTGTTGCACTCCCAAAAATTTGAAACAATATGCTCGAGTATGTTTCTAAAACGTGAATTCTCAACTAGCATGCCACTGCTGAAGTGGTAATAAATGGATCGCCTTACCTGTCAATTGTTTATGGGATTATCCATAAGGCCGACAGTGAATCAAAACTTATTCTCTTCATAAACATGGTGTGCATAATATTCGTAAATATAATCCTCTTTGTGATAATATGCACAACTAGCATCCTTCTAGATACATCGACTTGCCTGTTCTTTAGCATGGATAGCTATGAGGCCAAAGGAGATAGGGTGTTTGATGACACTTAAGCATTTTGGGCATCTTTGAAAGAGACATGCATGAGCAGCTCTGATTCTGATGGGTTTCTTTATTACATACAATCATTAAAAGGGTAGTCCAATAGATGTATATATTTTTTGGTGACATGAGGATTCAAGCTGCCACAAAATTCAATACCTGCTTCAAGGACTGCATGCCCGAGAAATCCACATGGGGAACCAAGGAGGGATTGGTTGGCATTCATCTTTTGCTTGTTGGAGACCTATTTCTGCTAGACTCTGATCTAATACACTACACTATAATCCATCCCCGGTACACTACATTATATGTCCTACTATGTGCATTGAGTCTCTTCTAGTATTTTCTTACATCCGTGAAACCACCTGGGTATGTCGTTGATGTACTGAATATTCAATCTGGAGAGGCAAACATGAAAGGTGAAAGGGATTCCATACCCTACCCTACAGTAGGCAAAGAGATGCATGTAACCATTCATGCAGAGGGTCCTAGTCATGCAACAACTTCTTATGCAGTCCCCAGTGGCTCCAAAGTTCATGAAGATGTAAATCCATCAATTTCATCTACAAACAGAAATTGGAGTTGTTATTACTATCATGTTTGGCATCCTCCATGATCTAAACATTGCATGACTATGAGAAATTTGTTCTTCGATTTGATCATCATTGTGTCCAGCTGGGGACCTGCGTAGGTCACGGAAACCTTGCAGGCTGAAAGGAATAGACTTTTTCATCATCAGAAGGAAATGAAATTGAAACTTGAATCATCTTTGGTTGCACAGAGGGAAACTAGAGTTTATGTGGTAGCAAAGTTGGGACAAAGACAAAAATACTGATATTTTTTTCCATATGATGCCCTTCTATTCTTATGATAAACCACATACATGTGGACCAGAGCATGCTATATGCTATCAGTTTGACTTTAGTAGGATGCCTGGTTTTGGCTATGGAGCTTGCCCATGGGTTTACAATCCAGTTGAGAGTACTTCTGTGAATGTGCAAGAAAGAGCCTTGAAGCTCTTGGATCAGTACAAAAGAATCCTATCTTGTACAAAACAAATACCCTTCTTGTGCCTTTAGGAGATGATTTTCATTACACCACAGTGGAGGAAGCAGAAGCTCAATATAGGAATTATCAGACACTATTCGACAATGTAGGTAACCATTGTATACAATCACTTCGGACCAGACCTCACACAAAGGATGTCAAGGTGTCGAGATGGGTACATGCACATCTCTAATAACAACTACGAAAAATGGGAAATATATGCAATTGGAAGAAGCATGCACCCCACATGCATCCCACCATTAGAAGTGAAAGGAAATTTGTTTGTGGCCCTAGATGAGGAGTATTGGCGCTAAACTCAGAGGATTTCACATAGAATCTATGCATGTGAAGTTTTGTGTGCCAACTATTTTTTTGGCATGTTGGCAGCCAATCAATGCTTACTTGTGCAAAGAACTTTGGAAAATGGACAACAAAGCCCAGGCGACACAAACCTTTGGAGCATTCATGGTGGCTTGTTGGCGCATGTATTCTTTTATTTGTTTTTTTTAATTATCTGTTTGAATTTTTTTTTATTTTTTATTTTTAATTATCTGTTTGAATTTTCTTTTATTTGTTTTTTTTAATTATCTGTTTGAATTTTCTTTTATTTGTTTTAAATTATTTGTTTGTTTTTCTTTGTTTGTTTGATTTGTTTTTTGTTTTTGTTTGATTGATTTAAATTATCTTCTTTTTGTTTTGTGTGTGTGTGTTTGTTTTAAATTATAAAACAATTAAAACAAAAATAAAAATTGTTTGTTTGATTATAAAACAATTATAATAACAAAAGAATAAAAAATAAAATTGTTTGTTTTATTTTAAAGAATTTACTTTTCTTAT
>ML791510.1:252336-266182 GCA_009831015.1 Picea engelmannii | reverse complement strand
TATATAAAAAAAATTAAAAATTAAAATAAAAATTAGAAACCAAGTATAAAAATTAAAACAACGAAAACAAATAACATTGCAAACGGACGTTTTTATAAATTCCTGAAAAAAAATGGAAACATGTTTTTATTCTTTTACGCTAAGCAAGTAATCAATGATGAAACAAGCGTGTGCGCATGCAACAACCACGACAAGAGGTATAAGACACATTTTATTTACTTTGTCACATTTGTCCTTCTTTCTACATGATATATTTTCGAACATCTCACAAATTTTCATGAAGGATTTGTACTAATTTCTTTTTCAGGAGCATAACCAGTCGCATCTTGTTGCCGAAGTGATTTTCAAAAATCAAAAAAAAACTTTTGAAAAAAGACATGCTTTCTTGACTACTTGAAGGAGTTGTTACTCATCATAAACATCATGACATTTTTTTTTACACATAAACCTTTTCATAAATCCATTTGCGTCATGAATGTCTTCCTCCAGTTCTCGTTCCAAGCAGATTGGTCGTCCCTATGCTGAATCCCATCTTCCATTGAATTCTTCTTCATGACTTCGCACATGCCTATCCTCCTAAGTCACATACATCTCTTTCTCTTTTTTAGTTTAGTTTTCCTTGTCAATAAAACTATCCAGCTCCCTTTCCATGACTACGTTGCCTTGCCATACACACTGTTACTACTAAGATCTTTTCATTTATATTCCTACCACTCTTTTATCAAAACTCATGCTGACTGATGTGGGATTCCTTAAGGCCCACATTTCAACAAGTCTTGCCCCATCGACCTCGACACCTTATCTAGAATATAGACTAGAGTTCATTTTGAGTACCTGGAGGCTTGCATGCCTTAATGGCAAGTTCTCTCACTGAAAATCATGGGAATACATCAATGTCCCTTGATCGTCAAATGTTGCAAGTGGCTTGAGATAAACTCATTCATTCGCACTTCACAAAATGTACTCGGGTACCTTGGCACTCATTGACATCAATGGTGAGTTTCCTCACATTGGTTAACAACATTCAACATTGGTCAGTAATCCAATGAATTCTTTTCATGCTCAACATCGACACATTCATTCGCATGATTATAATTGTACCATCATGTTTAGCAACATCTGAAGACTATACACTTTTCATGACTCTAACAACAGTTACAACAACATGACTTCAACCATACAAGAGTACCACGGTTCCACTTTCATACTTTCTCTTTTCCATGATTCATTCAGCAGCAGTTCAGATTCCTCCACTTCACATTCTCTGATCTATTTCATAGCAGTCACCATTACAACAACAATCACTTTTCACATGATCCTGCATTAGAGACATCTTCAATACTCTAGCAGTCCCATTATCCATATTCCTATTGCATAGTTCATTAACATTTTGGGTAAGTGGAGGTATGTTATTTTCTAAACTTTAATCATGTAATTCCTCAACTGCTAGCAATGAATAATTTGTAAAATTCCCTCACCTAGTTCCCTTTCCTTTTCACTTCAATGAATTATGCCATGTTGCACGAGGACATGTAACAAGTTAAGTTGGTTGGTAGGGGACTTTATTCACTCTCATCACTCCATTTTTTCCACGACCATCATTCCATTTTTTTCATTTACCAGTAATGAACATTTCTTTTCCAACAATACACGGTTGCACTTTGCTTCATAAGCATTGTTATACATATTGGCATGATTCACACATATACAAAAAAAAGATTTTCTTCTACTCAGTGATGTTTCCTTATGCACATTGATAGCATATATTTTCCAGTAAGAATATGTGAAAATTATTATCATAACAGTAAGAGAACAAATAATGACATGAATGTTGTTAAAACAAGAACCAAGATTTTTTATATTCATGGTTGGCACACATAAACCAACCATAAGAAAAATTTCAGTTGTTACTCATGTAAATCCCATCCTGGAAACATTTATTATCATCACTCAAAGCCAACATTCAGATGCCAAATTTTTTTGAGGATATCCATGCATGGTTGTATCAGGACATGCAACAAGTTAAGTTGGAGGGTATGTTGGGGCTCATAAATGTCCTATTTTCATCCACCTTTCCCTTCATCATTCTTCACATTTCATCACCCCATTAACCTTTCATGACATCATTTCCATAAATATACTTGGGTTTCACCTTATTGTTCTCCACTTTATTCATTTTAGTATTTAAAAGGAATTTGTGATTAAATCTTAGAAAATTGAGATGTTTTCATATATATATATCAAAGACGTGTGAGCTTTGTAATGTGTAGGAATATGTGAAGGATTAATTGAAAGGAATTATTGAATACTTCCTCCACCATTTCAATGTTTGAGGAGATAATTCAAGCCCATTCCAAAGAGAATATCATGGAGATTTGGTTGGAATATCTTATCCAAGATATATGAGAGATATGAGTGAGAATTTGAAAGGATTATATTTTGTAATAATGGGAAATAGGTTGAGAGAAAAGTGGATATGTAATAATGAGATGGTTATCTTATCTTCAAGGCTCTCATGTATAAAAGAGAGTGCTCTCTCTTCATGAGGATTCAAGTAGAAGAGGAATTAGGATGCATTTAGATTATGTAATTAGAATCAGAGTAGTCATTAGGATTTCAAAGAGAAAGGGATTCTTAGATTTGATTCATGGTTTTCGTTTTCATGCTTTCATTATTCTTTTCTACAAATTGATTTGATTATTGTAATATAAGATTACTTCATTGGTGACATCTCACATATGTTGTTTTGTCATTCAACTCTTCACATGTTGTACTTGTTTTTCCTTCATGTAGTTCTCCATTTCTAGATTACTTCCTTCGTGCAATTTCCCATTCTTAGAGTAATTTCATTTACGAAACTAGATTAATTCAATTTCAGTTGTGTGTTAGATTAATGATTCAATTTAGTCGTGTGTTATATTAATGATTCAATTTCTGTCGTGTGTTATATTTATGATTCAATTTTAGTTGTAGCTTAAGCATTAGATTAGAATAGTCCCGCTTCAATCTTGCATATACTTTTCATGTGCTTTATCCATTTATGAACCCCGGGTTGAAAAATTAGATATTTGGGCAAGTAATACAACTCAATTAATAGAACATTAGTTCGGCCCAATATAATGACTATCATTGCCTTGTCATGATTTTTGTTCCTTTTGCTGTTCATTTGAACAGAACGATTGCTTTTCCTTTTGTTACATTTGTTTTCCCTTTGCAAGGGTTGCATCTTTGGAGGACAGGTATTGAAAACAGAAGGTAAGAACCTACGTAGGCGACAAGTAAAATGATTTCACAAACGCCTACCTTTGGATGATGCATAGAGGTTATATTTTAGGACATATTTAGAGCCCAACACATGTATTATCACAATAGATTGGAATGGGCTCATAATACTGAACCTATATATCTGTCAGAGTTTGTTTCATCCAAAGAACCTGTGTACAACATGATGCTACTGCAATATACTCTGCCTCGACTATAGATAAAGATATTTATGATTGTTTCTTGCTTAAGCATGATACTAAATACTCACCCAAGTAGAACGTTGCTCCACTGGTTCTTCGTCAGTAATCAATAAAATCTGCCTAATCTACATCTTTGTAGGAAATAAGTGATAGATCCTTTCCTTTTGGATACCAAAATCCAAACACTTTTGTTCCTTTGTGATATCTAAAAATCCTCTTTACTGCTAACACATGTGACTCCTTTGGTGCTGCTTGAAATCGTGCCACATGTCCAAATGCCTGTATTACATCTTGTCTAGATGCTTTCACATATAGTAGGATGACAATCATTGACCTATATTTCCTCTGATCTATAGACTTTGAATCATCATCTTTTCTCAACTTGCAACTGGTTGGCATGGGAGTGATAACTG
Source organism: Picea engelmannii (assembly GCA_009831015.1). Taxonomy (NCBI): domain Eukaryota; kingdom Viridiplantae; phylum Streptophyta; class Pinopsida; order Pinales; family Pinaceae; genus Picea; species Picea engelmannii. The sequence goes on along the minus strand of ML791510.1, from coordinate 262,305 downwards.
GTTTGCAATCTTCCATTCTTAACCTCTTTAGTATTTCTATGATATACTTGGTTTGATAAATAAAGATTCCTTTGTTGATTTGACGTATCTGAAGTTCCAAAAAGAAGGATAGTTCTCCAAGTAATGACATTTCAAATTCATTCTACATATCTTTTGCAAATTTCTGGCTTAACCTGTCATCATCACTATAAAAAATAATATCATCAACATAAACTTCAATTAATAAAATATCACCTTCACTTATCTTGATGTAGAGGTTGTTGTATGCACTTCCTTTTCTGAACCGTACCTATTGCAGATACTTATCCAGTCTAGAGTACCATGCTCTAGGAGCCTGTTTTAGACCATACAAGGCCTTCTTTAATTTACACACATAATCTACTTTCTCTAACAATTGAAATCCTTCTGGTTGTTCAATGTAGAATTCTTCTTCAAGTTCCCCATTCAGAAAAGATGATTTTACATCCATCTGATATACTTTAACATTTTTGGAGCATGCATACGCTAAAAGCAATTGGATTGCTTCCATTCTGGCAACTAGGGAAAATGTCTCTTCAAAGTCGATTCCTTCAATCTGTGCATATCCTTTACATACCAATCTTGCTTTGTTCCTTGTAACTTGTCCATATTCATTTAATTTATTCCTAAAGACCCATTTTGTGTCGATCACATTATTATTCTTTGGTCTTAGAACCAGTTCCCCAGTGTCATTTTTCTCTATTTGATCCAATTATTCATTCATGGCCTTATTCCAAAATTCATCCTTGTTGGCTTCTTCAAAATAGTTTGGTTCAATTGTAGATAAGAGTGTTAGGTGTGTATGTTCTAGTGAACAAATGTTTTTTCTAGTCCCAACTCCTACATCTTTGTTTCCAATAATCTGATATGACAGATGATTCTTCTGTACTCGTTTTCTAGGTGTCTTTGGAGATACTTGATGAACTTGATCTTCTGTTTCTGTCAGATTCTCTTCTTCTTCCACTTATACTTCATCTTCTGCTTCTTCTTCGAAAATTTGTTCCATTGATTTGTTTTCTTCTTCTTTTGATTTTGGTCTGCATGTTTCATTAGTTGTTACGTTGATGCTTTCCACAACTTTGCCCAATCTTAGATTGTAAAAATTGTATGATTTCCTTGTACTTGAGTAACCAACAAGTACTCCTTTTTCCACATGAGAGTCACACTTTCCCATTCTGCCATCTTCTCTTTTGATTAGAATTTGCTTCCAAAAATTGTAAAGTGCTTCACATTTGTTGGTCTTCCTTTCCATGGCTCGTAGGGATTTTTATCAGTGTTGTTTCTTAGCATTACTCTATTTTGAATGTGAAATTTTGTATGCACTGCCTATGTCCAAAATATATCTGTCAATTTGGAATCCATTAGAATTGTTCGATCCATTTCCTGTACTATCCTATTCTTTCTTTCAACAACTCCATTCTGTTGAGGTGTCCTAGCAACGGAGAATTACCTTTTTATTCCATGACTTATGCAGTAGTCCATAAATTACTTTGAAGTGAACTCTCCTCTATTATCAGATCTCAAGCATTTGATTCTTGAATCCATCACATTTTCAACCATTTCCTTGTAGATCTTGAAGTTTTCAAAAGCTTCTTACTTGTTCTTGAGAAAGAAAAATGCAGTCATTCTTATATAATCATCAACTAATAACATAAAGTATCTTTCACCTTTTAATCCCTTTGTTGTAGTTGGTCCAAATAGATCAGTATGCACAATTTCTAGTGGTCTTGTTGTTAAATATTCCTTTGATTTGAACATGGTCTTTGTTTTCTTTCGTTGTTGACAATGCTTGCATAAAGTGTTGGTTGGTTTCGTAATCTAGGGCATTTCTTTGACTACTTCTCTTTTTTTGACTTTGACAAGGTTATCCAAATGCGTGTGACCCATTCTTTTATTTCATAGCCAACTTTCATCTTCCTTTCCTAGACAACACTTTTCATTTCCAATTTAACTTAACAAATATATGTTGTTTGAAGTTCTTGCAGCTGTACTAACCAATTTCCTTGAACCTTCTCTTCTTATCTCACACTTTTGTGAATCGAAAGTAACTTTATGACCTTGGTCACACATTTGAATCACACCTAGAAGATTATGTTTCATATCTTATACTAGTAGAACATTTTGTGCCTTTTTATTCTTGTTCCCATTTCGGACTGTGCCTTCTCCAATGATTTTGGCTGAATTGTCATTTTCAAAGGATACTTATCCATTTCTTTCCTTTTGCAATGTAAGAATTTTGTCTCTATCACATGCCATGTGTTTTGAACACCCACTGTCAACATAACAACTGTGTTTCTTCTACTTATCTTGTAGACAGACTGTGCATTTTACACTACTATACTAATCTTTCTTTCTTATTCATGTCGTTTTCTAAGGTTCTTGTCTATGACTGTTTTTATTCTGTTGAGGTTCTTTAGGAGGGATTGTCATTCTGCAATTTTTGGCCACGTGTCCAAAATTGTTACATTTTTAACATTCCACTTCAGTGCTCAAAGATTCAAACTTGTTGTAACTTCTTCTTTGTGTTTCACTAGGTCTTCTTGAGTAACCCCTTTGTGTATGGCTCTCAAAGTTGTTATTGTTCCTGTTGTTAACTCTGTCATTCACATCTTTATGTCCAAAATTATTACATGCATAACATAAACCAAAAAATATAGTTTTATACCTGGGAGTTGAAGGTATTCTAAAATAAGGTTCTCTAATGAATCCTTCTTCTTTTTGAGGCCTATCTGTCTATTGTTGATTTTGAAATTTGATTCTTCTCGGTGGATGAGTGTCCCTATAATCTTCCTTGTACATCTTCCTATCCCCTTTGATTGTTTTTGCATAGCTTTTTGGATTTGTTTCTTTCTCTTTTGTTTTGGAGCTTGATCCCTTTTCTTTCTGATTGTATCCAAGTCCAGACTTGTCAAGATGAGATATTTGACTGTTGATAATGTCATCCAAAAATTTTGAGCTATTCTGCATACTTTTCTTTTGAATATCCTTTCTTAGTGTGGAAATCTTTGCTTCCAAGTTTCTAATGATCTTGTCCTTTTCTTCTAGTTGTTCTTTGAGTGCTTCTTCAATTATTTTATCTTCTTCTATTTGAACCTTAAATCTTGTGATCATTTGTTCTAGTTACCGAGTGTCCTTTTCCTTGTCTAGTTATGCTTGTAGTTTCTTGTTTTTCTTCTTTTCTCTTCTGATAACTTCTATGGAACACATTAATTCTTCTCGATAGTCAAATTATGCCTCTTCAATTTCGTCTTCGACTTCTTCATATCTTTCTTCGGATTCTTCATATTCTTCTTCAGAGTCTTCTTTGTTAGAATATTTTACTTCCATGAATAGAACTCTTCATGTCTCACTGTCACTAATTTCATCTTCATCTAATGATGAGATGTCTTCTTTGATGCATAAGATTTTCTTGAAATATTTCTTTGTAGTTCTTTTTCCTTTATATGTGTGTTTGTCTTTTGAGTAACCTTCATCATTTCTCTTTTTATTATGAGGACATTTATTAGCAAAATGACCAATACCATCACAATTAAAACAAATTAAAGGATGCTTACCTCTATACCTACCATTGGTTCCCTTGTTCAGTCTTTTGATGAAGTTGGTCACTTCTTCATCATCTTCCGAGACGTTGTTGTTGCTGCTATATTCTTCTTGTTCCTTTTTATTTTCCTTTGATCTTTTGGATGCCTTGAAGGCTGCTTCTTTTACTTCTGGATTTCCCTGTTCAGTTCTCATTTCATATGCTCTGAATATTCCATGCAGTTCATCCATGCTTATAGAGTTTGATTTCTTCTCCCACTCCTATGATTGCATTCACTCTTTTGTCAACTCTTAAGAAGTAGGCTACAATATTCTCATCTTCCTTCATTTTTATTTGTTGAACTGACCTCTGTAAGTTTGAAGTTTTGCTACTTTGATGTTTGTATCTCCTTCATAAATATTGTGAAGCTTGTCCCAAATCTCTTTGGCGGATTTAAAATGTGAAACTTTGGTTAATATTGTTTCATTGAGACCATTCAAAAGTGCATTTGTAGCTTTTGAATTATTCTGACCAATTTTCACTACTCTGTCATTTGTTGGTGGAACTTCTAGTACTGTGTATCCATCTACAATTGATTGTCAAATTTCAAACTCTTGTGCTTGTATATATGTCTTCATCCTTGTGCTCCAAAAATCATACTTATGTCCATCAAAGTGTGGTATTCCATTTTTACATGAGTTGGTACTCTTCATGATCTACCTTTCAGTGGTTAAACTGATTTATGAAGGAACCTTCTCTGATACCAATTGTTGGATTACTAAGAGGGGGGGTGAATCAGTAATATCATAATTATAATCCTTTTTCTCCAAATAATACAAGTCTCATATCAATGTAGAATTATTATTCAATAATGAGAAATAAGAAATGAACAATCAAACACATACACTGTACATTGGTGTTTTACGTGGAAACCCAAATCAAGAGAAAACCACAGAATGTTTTATCTTATATGTGTTGAAGAATTACCTTCATTAGAAGCACCAACTTCCTTTGTTTTCCAGTTCCAACTGGAAGGAGGCTCCAACCCCCTAGTTTCTCAGGCTACAAACCGAGGGAAGCTCCAACTCCCCAATTCTCTGGCTACAACCAGAAGGAGGCTACAACCACCTATGTTCTCCAGGTACAACCAGAAGGTGGCTACAACAACCTGTCCTTGCCCCATACAACCACCCTGAATTAGAAGTCGAATGATGGAACCACTGTCACACTATCACTATGAGATATATCGTTGTAAACATGTACCAATAAACATTAACCATGCATCAACCTATACCTCAACTTGTAATCAACCTGTACCATAAACAAGTGCATCAATGATGCACCAACATGTACCAAAAAATTTGTAATCAAACTGTATCGTAAACAAGTGAAACTAACCATGTACCAAGTATGTAAAAATCACGTGTCAAGTACTCATAAACTATGACTCATCAATATGTACCAACATCATCAACTATACACCTCATGTATGCGCCAACTCATCAACTACTTGTCTCAACAATGTACCCAACGTGTACCTCAACCAAAATCCCTCATCAATTTCATCATCCAAATATGATTTATAACTCTGTAATAGACCCATTATATATGATCACATACCTACAAACTTTCCTTAACTTTAACAACAAGACACTAGCATTTTCATCAAATGTTTCTTTAGTCTCACAAGACTAGTTTTGGATTAGTCAACAACCTTAATTTGAAATAATAATAACTTTGTAAATGTAATGAATAAGATATGAAACTGATACAGAATGTTCTTCAGTGTGTTCTATGCAATTCCTCCAAGTTTCACTACTTGGAACCTCTCAGAAAAGGACTTATGGAAAAAATGGCACACCTTGTTGAATTCTAGCTTATTCTAGAGAGAGACCTTGTAGAGCGTGCCCCACATGTAATATTTATTTAATTGATCTGAAACTTCTACAAAGAATACTACAAACTGTACTCCAACCAAAACATTTCATCTTACTGAATTTAGATCTTTTATGAAGAAGTTATGATGTTTTTACCCAAAACACATGTTTTTGACTAGCCTCGACACTAGCCAGAAACCCTATTTTCCAAGGAGTGTAACTCAAAAAATACAATGAACCATGAGATGAATTTGATACCACAGATACTTGGATATGTTTCCTCAATGGAATAGAAATTTCATGGTCTGAATCATTCTAGAAACAAAGTTATTTCAAAAATGGTGAGATGACCTGAAAAAACCATACCTTAGAAAGCCTCATCAAAAGAATTTATCCTTCCTTGAATTATGACCTTCTTTTCCTCACTTTGCTCATAAATTCGGCTTATATATCATTTTTTTACCTCATACACCTATAGGTATTCAATATGCTCAAGTGTGTCTTAAATTAGAGAGCCTTATCTCTTATTTATACTCTCCATGTAGCTTCCTTAAAAACATCTTCTAGGTCACTTTGCCAACTTTCCTTATTTTCGAGTTAACCCACTTCTAATTTCTCCATTAAATTTGTTATTGAATTAATTTATCTTTTATTTGGTTTGAATTATAGTACACTCGTCACTTTACTTATTATTTATCTTTTAAAATCTCTTAAACCACTTTGACTACTTAGACCTTTTGGGGCTTCTAGATGACATATGAGGGTCCTCCAACTTCATAAGGCCATAACTCTCAAACCGTGAGGAGTTATGTGACATTACACATACCACCAGAAATGGAATGACATGTAACCATATAGAATATTATTACCATAAAATATGTCAAAACTCATACCATTATCCATCAAACAATCTTTGGTCCATTCCCAAACCTGGGTTCTCCAACTTCTCATGGCCATAACTCTCTAACTGTGAGGAGTTATGTGACATTACACATACTACCAGAAATGGCAAGACAAGCACTATCCATATAGGATAGTTTCACTGAAAAATTCACTGTCACTCGTCTCATTATTCCACAAATAATCATGGGTTCCTTAACCATATTTCTAGGATAACTCAATCTGCAAAGCATCTTCCCGTAACGAATTTCCCCATAAGGGGACCACTTTGGAGTTCATCCATTTCTACATATTATCAACCATGAAAAGACAATAATGAGTCATATTTACATCAAATAATCTTGGGTCCATTACCCAACCTTTCTGCTATGGGGATTTCTTCAAGGGTTGACATCAATGACAACCAACCTTAATCAACACTAAAGCTTATATATATCGATCTGTGCAAATAATTTGTAGATGTATTTGCCTGGAGCTATGAATATTTAAAATATTAGGACACCAGTATCATACAACATAAAATCCCAATAAAATAAGAACATAAACTTAGGAGAATCAATCCAAAGTTACTTCCTCTGATAGAAAAAGAGATTAAAAAGATGTATGATGCCAAAACAATAGTCTCCTTAATATTTTCAAAATGGGTTTCTAATCTGGTTCCTACCAGAAAGAAGACTAGTGAAATCAGGCTTTGCATTGATTTCAAAAACCTCAAGAACATCACAAATATTCTAAAATAAGACACCAAAATAAGATGAAACACCGAATCTAAACAATCTTTTGAGCAAGTAAAGCATGCACTTACACAAGCCCCTGTCTTGATCAGTCTAGATTACACTAAAGACTTCTATTTATTCTCTTTTGCATATGAACACAACACTGTAGCAGTACTATTGCAGAAAAACAGTGAAGGGAATGGACAACCAATATCTTTCTTCAGCAAGTCATTAAGAGATGTTGCACTGAACTATAATATAATGGAGAAACAAGTTTTTTCCCTAGTAAAAGCCATAAACTATTTCCAAGTTTACATTCTCCATTCTCATGCTATTGCATATGTTCCAAATGCAGTGGTGAAGGATATCCTGACTCAGGATAACCCAGATGGTAGGAGAGGAAAGTGGATTGTAGTAAGCCTTGAATATGACATAGAAATTAAACCAATTAAACTAATCAAGGGACAAGGTTTTTCCAAACTGATGGTTGAATCTAATTTTCATGCTTTAGACATAAACTTCTTAGCTGCAGTTGATGAACATGAAGAGATGGAGACTCCACGTATCAAAGAGGTTTTATCGAATTCTCCATGGTACACAGACCTCATTTTTGTTTTACATAATTTACAAGATCCTCCTGGTCTAACCAAAACTAAATCTAGATTCTTGAAACTAAAAGCATTGAAATATTGTATTCTGGATGGAAACCTTTACTGGAAAGATCCTAGAGGAATTTTAATTATTTGTTTATTAAAAGATGAAGCTGACAAGGAATTGCAGGATTTCCATGAAGGTGATTGTGGCGGGCATCTCAGTTGGAATACTAATGCTAACAAGATCCTCGGAGCTAGTTTTTATTGGCCCACCTTGTATGAAGATGTTCACAAAAAGGTAACCTTCTGCCACAAGTGCCAAGTCTTCAAAGGAAAAAGGAAACATTTTCCCCTACCCCTCAAACCTATTTCAATAGAAGCTCCATTCCTACAATGGGGTTTGGACTTTATTGGTGAGATTTATCCACCCTCTTCAGGTCAGCATTAGTGGATCCTCACAACTACAGACCACTTTACAAAGTGGATTGAAGTTGTATCCTGCAGGCAAGACACTGACTCTATCATCATTAAATTCTTGGAAACTAATATTTTGTATCATTTTGGATTCCCTAGGAAGATCATAACTGACAATGCAACAACTTTCATATCCAAAAAGTTAATAGAATTTTTCATCAAGTACCAGATTACTTTGGGACACTCCATAACTTATTACCCTCAGGGAAATGGGTTGGCCGAGTCCTCAAATAAAACATTGGTGAACATCAGAAAGAAGATGTTGCAGGAAAATAATAAATCCTCGCACAACAAGCTGGTCCATGCACTCTGGGTTGATAGGTTAACCACCAAAAGATCAATTGGTATGTCCCCATATCAGTTGGTATATGGCACTGATGTATTTTTTTCCACTTCTTTAGGAGTTCCTGTTATGAAACTATTGCAAGAGGTTCAGGCAGAGCCAAATCATACCCAAAGGAGAATAAATCAGATGATCCAACTACAACAGTCTAGAGAAGAAGTGTATAACCAGACCCAGGTAATCCAAGAAAGCATCAAAATCATTTATGACAGGAGAACCAAGGAAGATGATTTTGAAATGGGTGACCTACTATTGAAATGGGATTCCAGAAACAAAGACAAGGGAAAACATGGGAAGTTTGACAATCTGTGGAAATGACCTTACATCATCAGGGATTATAGAGTGAGAAATGAATTCTTACTCAAAGACAGTGAAGGAGCATATCTGCCAAGAGGACCCATCAATGGTAGGATGCTCAAACATTATGTTCCACACGAATAAAATTTCCAACCATTCACCTCATTGTACAAACTATTTTATTTTACTTTCAAGTTATGTGTGTGTGTTGTTGATCATATGGTTGAAGCTTGAGGAGAAGGCCCTAAGACACTGGACAATACCACCAGATTTTCAAAATAAAGAAAATCAAGTCGCAGAAGAAGAACTGGAGAAGATTTTTCAAAACATTAGGTAGCAGGTTCTTGGCACCTCACAAGGAGATCACCATCCCTAGGTGGAGCCACTTTTATAACCCTATGTTTCATAGGATCAACTAATGACTAGAAATTTTCACTCTAGTTGTATTTTGTTGTAAATAATATTTAATTCTACAAATGATTTACCAAGAAAAATAAAATAAAAGAAAGAAAAATAGAAAAAAGAAAGAAAAATAGAAAAAGGAAATAAAAGAAACAAAAACAAAAAGAAAAGAATAAAAATAGAAAAATAATTAAAGAGGGTATGAAAAGAAAATGATAAAACCCCATGCAATAAAAATGGATTGATTCATACTGTCTAACCATGGTCAACTGATTTGAACTTATGGAGATATGTTAGTGAATAAACTTGGCTAAACAGTCTAATCTTAGCCAAGATAGATAGGTTAGTGAATAAATTTGACCAAACAATTTAAACTTGGTCAAATGTCCTATGTTAGAGTAATGCTTTAGCCCAACAAGTCTAATCTAGGTTAATGTTGCTAGGTGATTAGAGTAGGACATAGGATAGTAGGTTTTCATTTCAATAAAATCGATGAAATTTGGTTAAATGCTTTGATTTGAGCTAAAATGTTGTATTCTAACCCCTTGGTGACAAAATGAAGGAAGGAAGCAGCGAAAAAACCCATAAAAAAAGATGTATCTTAATTTTTGGGCAACATATTATGTTTGGTGCTTTTTGATAAAGGGCACTCTTAGATCAATGACTGAGCAAGAGGCACTCATATCTACGGCCAACAGATGATATCGAACCCCCCCAACCATTCTACCTTTAACGATGGAGGGGTGGGGGTCCGAGTTGGTGTTATTTCTTGATGGGCCCCATCATAACATGACACATTTATGCTAACTCGGACCCCCTAGCTCTAAAC
>ML791510.1:231042-252315 GCA_009831015.1 Picea engelmannii | reverse complement strand
CCATTTTTTCATACCACCTCTCCTCTCCACCGCCACACTCCATTATTCTCCCTCCACATCACCCTCCACTCACCTGTCACCATTCACTTCTCTCTCACCCGACATTCACTCACCGCCCTCCACGTATCCTCCATCCACCCGTTACCCACTCATCACTCCCCATGTCACCTATATACACCCATTGACAAATCAAAGCTGTCCACCATGACCATTAACTAACCAACTCTCCATCTGCTCCCTAACAAACATCCATTTATCCACTTAATCCTATTTCCTCACTATTTTTGCACTATTCACCATCCAGACACATCTGAAGCCACTGTCCTTTGTTATTCTCAGTTAGTGTCTTCCATTAACGCCTGGTAAAAACAATTAACTTATTTTTAGATTTTCAGGTATCATTCAGATCAATGGCGTCCAAAGCCAAAAAATTCAGATATCAAAGACAATCCTTTCCTCCCTCTACCTATTTACATGGATCAAACATTGTTGGCTAACAAAGACTATCTAATTGTAGATCCGAAGTGAGAATTGAACTTCTTCGAATTGCACTTATGTATCTGAGACATTTTCCTAGATCAGAGTGACGAGATTGGCCTATGGGAATCCAATCCCCCACTGAACCTTTTCCCTCAAACTTGCCATTTTCCTAAATTCTCTCTGAAATGCCAAGCACACTATCTCCCTAGCCATAGAGCCATTGTTCGTCATCTAGTGAAACTTTTTCACCATTACCCCAGAAACAATAGACCAGATGATGCAGATTCCTAGATCTAACTCCCTTTCCCCTTTTTCCATCGAAACCCTAACTGAGATATACCAGAAAATGTCTTTCCCACAAAGAGGTCAAATATTCAATCTTTTCCTTCCTGAAAATGCTCAATTACCCAAGATGAACCCCCATACCATTCCTCCATATTCTTTGTTAAATAAAATTAGATCATCTCTTCATTATGTTGCCTACTTGGATACTATTCAAATGAGTGAGTAGATGACCCATCCTGACTTTTCTATCCATCTTATCCATTGAGGAAAAATTCACTACACAGTTCGATTACAACAAGTTCCTGGATGATAATATCCATGAACAACTCTTGAATTTTTCTACAGAGGGTATGTTCAGGTATTCTTCAATATTGGTATACATGTTCATATTTTTTCAAGTAAACAGGTTCCCTTTCTCCATGCAAAAGTGAGACGAGGATGGAAATACACAACATGTCACATCTTGGACATCATTGGCGAGGAAAAACTCATCTGATTTCAATTTCAAGCAGTTTATAGACCAATTCTACAACCCAACGGTAAGCATTCTCAGTGGAAGAACAAAGCCAAGAATAAATGAGGAAATCCAAAGAATTATACATCTCTCAAACCTAGCCAAAATGGGTGACTAGTATCTCTACTAGGATCACACAGATATCAGGGTTTATGGATGTGAATTACCACCGTATAAGTTGCCTAATTTTTTACCTGTCAGGATATTCTCTCTAGAATATATTCGACAGATGATAAATTCAGATGACATTCACTTTTTGGCCTTTAAAAAGAAAGAACAATTGAGGATCAAGGGACATATAGGATCCTTTATCTGTAACAACCAAGTTGTAGGGAAAGAGGCGAATAATATTTTGAAGCAGATGAAGTTCAGTCTCAGTTTATCTTTGCACTATGATCCATGTGGGATTATTGCATAAACCAGATTAAAGAATACAATTTCCCCATATTCTCACGTGCCTCAACCAAAGATAGAAAGGTACATGAACAAGACAGAATGGGAGGAAAAAACTCTCACTGACATTGAACAACATCATTATCCTACCAGTATCTCACAAACTATAACTCCATAGGTACTAGTAAAGAAGAGGCTCAGGAAATAATTATCTTCATCAGTCACTGAAGTCTCAACATAGGACTTCCAAGTTTATAGGAAAAGGCCCAAAACTAGTCATACACCTGACAGGTCTGGAGGAGAAGAAACTTAGTCCACTACAGTAATGGAAGGAGAACATTCACCACCTTTCTCAGGAAAACAAATGATGTCCACTTCCTCATCAAAGAAGCATATTGATACAACATTGACAACCAAATCCTCATAGGAGTCTAGAGGACTAAATATTTTTGAGAAGTATAACTTAATCAAGAAGAAACATGAGATGTTGACTAGTAGTACCTATGCCCAATTCTGGAAGAAAACATCTACAACCTAGCATAGGTTTCTCTCATCTTTTGACATAGAGAAATGGAGGATGCATATGGCATACTTGCAGGCACATGTGCCTCAACCCAAAGAAATTTATGATTACAAAAAATCAACTTTTGATTTTGATACCAGACAAGTGCATCCAATTGATCAGATGGATATGAACATACAGACTAGAGAAATTATTTTCTCCACCCTAGACAATAGATGCATGACTACTGCAAAGTTTCATGTTTCCTTTAACAATGTCTAGACACAACTAAAACTGGAGAAAGTTTCTTCTTTGGAAAAATATAACAAGATAAAATCTCGGGAAGAATTGGTACTCAAAATTAGGTATGATCCATCAAATGTGAAAGCAGTAGAAGAGCTCCTCAAGAAAAAGAACACTAACATAGCCTCCCCGACGAAACAACTGAAAAATATTTTTTCAAAAGATCCACAGGAGAAGGAAATGGTTTAGACTGAAGCCCACAAAGAGGAAACGTTGAAACTAATCATGGAGAAAAATGAACAGATAAAGGATATGGAAGCTGATCTAGAGAAGCTAGTCAAAAAAAGAGAGTAGAGTGTGCCAATGGAAGCCATTCCACTTAATCGAGTCCCTCTCATAGGGGTCAGTAAAACAACAACAACTTCAGTAACAACCATAGATGCATCCTAAAAGTTGGAAAATTCCATGGAGGACATGTCTCTGCAAGGACAAGAAATCAAAAGACTGCAGGATGAGATCAATAACCTTCAGCAACTGAATTCCAATTTTCAGTCAAGTTACAACACCGAGATGCACAAATATCATAGGCTCAAGCAAGAACTACAGAAGCTGTAGAAGGAAAAAGTCATGGAAAAAACATTGGCAGAGGAGAAAGAAAATATTTGGATAGATATGTGCAAATCCATGACAAAAAATTGGCCACTCATACAAATCATGTTTGAGAAGCATGAACTAGTGCAGATAAGCAAGAAATCCATTGATAATATAAGAGGAGAATTGGGAGAAAGGCATGTAGAGGAAAGTAATATTATTAGATTCTTGAATTCTAAAACAAGAGAGGAGATGGAGGCTTTGGAATTTGAGGATAGGTTAGAAACTATCCTCGAGGTCAAGAAATTTTTGACCAAGAGAGGATTAATATTGAAAATTGAGGAACGATCTCAACCAATGGACATCAGAGTACAAAGGTTTTTCAGCAATATAGACTCGTTGCGTAAGAAATGGCTCCCATGTTTATTCGTGATCAATGACAAATTGATTACCCTCTAAGACTACAGAAAAAAGACCTTACAGTGGAAAAATATGGCTCTAATTTTGCAGGGATACAACGAAGCATCATTGGAAAATCATTTTTTGAGACTCTGTAGTTGGACCTCAAAATCCAACATGAGATCAAATTACATCTTCATCACCAATCCCATCTTCACCAAATACACAGAGATGGATGAATTTTACCGAAGGTTACTCAAATTTACCATCCCTAGTCAAAAGAGATGGGATGACCTGTGTGCCTTAATCGAGTAAGATATGATATGTACAATCCAAGTTAGCATGTGGAATAATCATAGTCAAATCAAAGATGAATCACCAACCAAATTCCTCAGAATCAACACCAAGGATTCGAGAGGATCATTTAGAATTCCTATATTTTTGTAACATGTAATCTAGTTAGTTAGATTTTATCTCCACCATATCCTAATCATTAATGACAGGATCAGTCGTAATTTTTCTATAAATACTTCAGACTTCCAAGTGTTGAGGGTTGATATTTACACCCAAGCAAGTTGTAATCAGTAATCTTTTTGAAGAGATATACTAGTAATAAAAAGGACGATTCACAGGATTCCTGTGTGTTGATGTTGGTGATGTTTACTTCTCTTTGTTTAATGTTTATCTTACTTCATTATCATTTTGTTTTCTATCTCTGATCATTTAAAAGAAGTTTAAGTGCATAATTTATCTCGAATACCCTGTTTCTGGATTTTAAAGATCTTAGTGTTATTCTTCTGATATTGTAATAAGGAAATTCTTAAATATTCTCTATTTTAATTGACTATCTCACCTGTTTCTGCCATTCATCGCTTTAATTTCAAAATATCCAACATTTGCATTATCTTTCCCTATCAAAAAACTTAATAAAATCTTTTTTCTGATCTCAAACTGTAACACAAACCCCATATCCCAATGGATGCATAAGCAATATTTCATCCATATTTATAAAACAAAACAACAAACTCTTAATAATATAACTAGCCTAATATCTAAAACCTGAACATATCTAAATATTACAAAGAGATCCCTCTCTGAAATTGGTGGGGCTAGACCCCAGTTTCAAAGTGGTTGGGTAAGTTACCTCTTCTAAATTTCTTCTACCTCTTGACAACCTCTGGGAATTTATAGAGGTCTAACAGATGGGGAGGAATTTTGTATCCCCAAAGTATTTGTAACCGGGTCCCTTTCCTATGGCACCAGGCACATCAACTTGGTTCGCTTCCAAGTCCATCATCTTGGCCCCTACTTTGGCATAATTAGGACAACCGAGATCTACCATGGGAGCTTCCCAATGCCCCTTTCCCTTATTTCAAAAGAAAGGACCATGTTGGATGTCTTAATTATGACATTGGGTTAGCCTCAAGAATGACATAAAGTCCATATTTTATATTTAATAGAAGTTAAGTAGAACATTACGAAATATAACTGATGATTCCTAAGTTTTGTTAGCATGCCTTATCAATAAATATTAAGAATTTCCTTTCCCTAGGAATAATACATATACCTCCTCTTCTTAGCCTCACTCTCCTTATCAAATATCTCTTTGATGTCGGGGTAAAATTTCCTTGTGTCACTTATACAATTGGTTATTGAAAGATTGTAACATGCCATTTTCCAACAATCAATTATATAAGTGTTGCTTGGAAATTCCTTCCTGGTGTTAAAGTCCTATTCAATAAGCACCTAGAGGAAAAGAGCAAGATGTGTATGTATATTATTTAGAAGTAAATTGATTGTATTTATTATGGCGACACAAATGGTAAGAATAATATCTTGGAGAAATTAGAGTGGCCCGCAGAGGAGGAGATACAAGCTAGAGCACTAAGGGAGTGGTAGAGGATCGAGTCTATCAGGAGGTAGTATAGATTGGAAATCAAGAGTGTCAAGGTCATTGAAATTACTTTGTTCCTATTTGAGGAAGATGAGGATGTCACAAAATAAATGGGAGAGTAGGACAAGGGAAACTAGTAGTAGAGAGAGCAAGGGTTTGTTTCCCATGTCCCCCTTCTGGATGAGAAATAGATTGAGTGCATGGTTGTGGAGAACAAGAAACATGATTATATTCTTAGTAATTACATTGGTGAGGATATCATGGATGAACATGATGAAGCCATGAAAATGCTTAATATTTAGCAATAACGCATGTTGACAAAGTGTATGCATCATAAGTTGTTTTTCCAAATGTGCTTCTTAATTTATTTTTAATATACAATATGGGGATTAGTTCATTCTTGAGGCTGACATGGTTTTATAATTAATGCATCCACCAAGGTCCTCTCTTTATTAATAGGGAAAAAGGGCACTAGGAAACTTCGATCATAGAGATTGGAAGTCCTAATTATACCAAAATAGGGGACAATATGACAAAGTTAGAAGGGAATTAAGTTGATGTGCATGATGCCACATGACATAACCCAAGTTATAGATACTGTGAGGCTACAAAACTCCTTGCCATCCTCAAAGGGCTATTCTATAAGCTCCCTCAAGGAAAAAAAGAGGATTGATCCTCCTCTTATGATTCATCCCAATTCATATTATGTGATTTACAAGAGGATTGATCCCAATTCATATTATGGATACATGAATTATGAGGATGGTATCTTGGAGAAATTCGATCAACACTTAGAGGAGGAGATGTGAGATAGAGAATTAAGGAAGTGGCAGAGGATCGAGTCCATGAGGCACCGAAGAGTGATTTCCTCCGCAAACTACAACCTCTACAAAACCTTAATTGTGGAAGTTTTTATGCATACTTTGTCAATTAAATTGTTTCTCAATGCATTTTTATGTAACAACCACTCCAGTGTGATTTCAATCACATCAGTGCACTATAAACATTATAGCACATATGTATATTGTGTTTTTTCAAATCATGTTGATGTTGTTGTTGTTTGATTTATAAAATCTATAATAAGTATGCTAATGATTTCTCTGTTTTTAAATTAAATTTAACATGTATCACTCATTAGAATTTAAAGTTGTTATATAATGCTTTACCTTAGTTTTATGAAATTGTTTAATTTGGATTGTAATTTCAAAAACTTATAACTATTAAATCCATATAATGTTAGATTCATTTTCAAGGTGGATTGGTTAATTTCCAACAATATTCAATATGTCATTTAAACATGTTTAGAAAAAAAATTACTTTTATGAAATGTCATTTTGTCATTTATTTTATTGATAACATTATAATAATTTTTCATAATTAGATTTATAATTGTTATATTTATGAGTAGTGATGGTACAAATATCTTTCATATTGTGATGTTATTTTTTCTTCAAATATTATATTGGGATGACTTATGCCAAGTGACATATTAGATTATAAAATCCACCTCACTTTATATTAAAAATAAAATAAAAAATTAATAAAGTTGTTAATAGAATCAATATATTTTTTAAGTTTGTAGGAAAAATGATAATATTTTAAAAATGATCGTGTTAGAATTTGATTGCACAAACATCGACATGTATTTTTAAATTATGATACATGTTATCAGAAAACTTTTACAATAATAGCCAACGATACAAATTTTATAATTTTTTTATATATCTTTGGAATTAATAAAAATACATCTATAAATGCATGCAATTCATCAAATAATAACATTTGTATAAAAATATATATTTTAAATCCGTAGAAATAGCTCTATGGATGCATGCAATTAAATCAAAGATGATTTATATAAACTATTTTGAAATATTTTAAAAATGAAACACAATGACAAATGATTTGGAAATGATGAATTTAATTAATTGGCTTATGCAGTCCCAGTGACCACCATGTTTCTTAGGACAAAACAAAATTTAACATAAAGTGATTATATAAAACATACATATGATACAATCTCCCTCCTAATTTTAATTTTACATAATGTGCATGCTTCTTATGACATTAGTGTTTTACGTAAATTCTAAAATTGCTAAGATTCATTCTCATATTCTTTGTAATCATGTAATGAAAGTCATTTTATTAATACATATGTATTATTAGTTAAATAATATACAATTATCATCTCATCTATCCTCCATAATTAATCCTAAGAGATCCTTAACCAAGTGATTATTTCCATATTTCCTTTGTGAGGCTATTTGATATTATAGGGCCCCTTTCATCATGAATAATCCATAAAGAATCAAATTTAAGGGAAAAGACTTTATTTTTCACATGTGGCCCATATTATGCCATAAAAAAATCCTTAGTGTGCAATGGTTGTAAGGGCTAAGGTTCATTATTAATATTTAAAACTATATTAAGCAAGCTCAATAAATAAAATAAACAAAAGTCCATGCATATAAGTTATAGGGAGCTTAGTTCCCATATTTGATGTAATGATTGTAACATGCAACCAACCAATTTATAAAACTAATGTCGAATTAAGAAATACATTTACATCAATTTCATTGAAAATCTAAAAATACAATTGGTATTCCATAAATGATAATCCTTTTGAGAATATTAGTTGAGAAACCCTACCTTCTGAAATGCATTTTATGATTCCCAAACCCCTACAAACGAAGCCATCGCACCTCAGTTAGAAGACTATCACAAAACTAGAGTGACTGATCTCTAGCAATGGTTCCAGGGGGAGAGGTGAAACCCCCCTCATACATAAATGTTGTGGAAAATAATTGTAAAACACCCATGGTGGGGAGTCAAAATTTATTTCTTCTTAGAAAAATAAAAACGCCCATTCGGGGTCTCTATTCCACTATTCTCTTCCAGATCTTTCCAGCCACAGTATCCATGCTCCGAACTGAGCTCAGAGCTGGTAGATATACTCTCCCAGGTTCTTTGGGTTCTTCCATTCATCTATAGTTTCATATGACCACGAGATATTCCTAGACACCAAGACAACAGGTGCTAAGGCAACCACCACGTGAATCCTCTAGAGTGGAAAATATTTTAAGTTCACAATCTAACGTCGTGTGTCCTTAGAGGTTTTTATGACCCTGATTCACTTTGGGACATCAACGTTTGGGAGTTTCGAACACACCAAGTATTTTCTCCCCAAGGTACTCCATACCCAAAGTTATAGATCGAGCAACACATGTCCCTCATGATTGATGATTGTGATCTACTTTGGGACTTCAATTTTTGGGAGTTTCGATCACTCCAATGCCTTTTTCCTTTGAATCACTTCGTACCCAAAGTTACAAATCGAATGCCACACATCCTTCTTGATCGATGTCTATGATCTACTTCAGGACTTCATCATTTGGGAGTTTCAAATACTCTAACGCCTTTTTCCTCTCAATTACTCTATACCCAGAGTTATATATCGAAGGCTACATGTCATTCGTGATCAACAGTTGTGATCTACTTCGGGACATCAACGTTCAAGATTTTTGAACACTCCAACTCCTTTTTCCTCTAAAGTATAATGTACCTAGAGTTACATATCGAGCGCCACACATCCCCTTCCAACGAATAGTTCTGATGAAATTTGGCACTTCAGGGCTTCACTCCTCATGTTCCTCTAAAGTTCTCTTCTCCAAAGTTATTGATCTACTACCATGTGCCTTCCTGTGCCAACAACTATGATCTACTATGTCACGTTGGAACTTTAGGGATTTTCAAAGCACCCTGAATCCTCTGGAGTCCTGAACTCTCAAACTCCTGGAATCCAAGTCATTTAACCATCAATGTGGATGAGGTAAGCATGTTCTAGGGGCTGAGATGAAGCTGGGTAAAGGGCGACACGTGCCCTTTCCTGGGATGACACGTATCATGTTCAAAAGGGGATATTGGGTATGTGATGCGCATGAATCCAAGTGGCACGTGGCTCATTGAGATTAAATCCATGTCACCATGGATGGAGTCACTGTGTCTCTCACTTGGGTATGATCTTATTTCAACCTCCCTCACTTCTTCATAGTCATGATTTGGCCAATACCAATTTGTTCACTGATCAACGGTTCACATTGATTGCGGGGCCCCAACATGCTCGCTCTTTATCAAAGAGCTCAATATTCGTAATCTGAAAAGTACTCGGCCGACTCGGTATAAACGTCGTCATTGATATTCCACCCCAACAAGATCAATGACGTTGGTTGATTGTGGGTCATGAACGAGCATGTCAGCTAATTTAACCTTCACGCTCCAAAATGTTTTGTGACCATCATTCTCTATTCATAGATCGACGGTTCACAGTGATTGTGGAGACCAATCTCTACAATATGGGAAGTTCTCACCCGACTTTGTCTAATAGTGGTCATTGATATTCCACCCCAACAAGATCAATGACATTGGTTGATTGTGGGTCGTGAACTAGAATGTCCTCTAATTTCACATTCGCGCTCTGCAATGATTCCCAACCATCGATCTAATCGAGTGGTTGGTGTTTGATTTGTTAACTCCGGTGGGTCTTTAAGTCGATTTGACCACTGAGACAAGTTTTTCTCTCGATGAACGGTTCTCATTCCTCTCCTCTTGCCAGGTTATTGATTCATCTATGGCTCTTGTTACTGAGGGAGTTCGGGTAACTTTGACTATCGTGAAGTTTGACAATCCATGGTGTCTAACTCCTGAAACTATGAAACCATTATGAGCTAGCTTGTTTCCAGATTATCGTAGGGTTCCTATACCCAGGCCACATAGACCTTCATATAACTCTTGGGTTATGATCTCTACTCTTAGACAGGTTTTGGTTAAGGCTGGGGGAGTGAGTTCAAGGTCTCTCGGGCTATTGGTCTAAAGTAAAAACCTTCCTAACTCACAAAAATTTAAGTTATGAAACAAGGCAAGGTGAAATCATGAGGTTACTGAGATGGTAGTAGTGCCAAGAGGCTTTCTCTGACTTTGGAGTTAGGAGGTATCTCCCTAGGGGAAAACACCTTCAAGATTTAAACTAGAGAATACAGTAAACGCAGAAGCATAAGTTCTCAAGGAAGTCAATGTATACACATAACTTAACCATTTCAATGCAGAAAACATTTATAGATATGTAAATGCATGCATGGAACCATTAATTATCAATTCAACGCATAGAGTATGAAAACACTTATCAGAAATAGATAAAATGAAGCAACTTCTGGAAGGGGTGCTCGTTTCCACCCAACCATAGGCTCAATCACTCCTAATGGATTTAACACTAGCCACCCTCGAGCTAGACCATGATGCTTTTATATTGAATATCTTATTTTGACACATGAATAGATAGGGACGAAGGTTACTCTCCTTCTCCCGACTCAATCTCTATTTTCTGTGATTAGAACACACTCTTTTTCATAGTTTTTCCTTGAATCTGAGATCTCATTTTCTTGTTTGTACATTCTCCACAGATGTTTTTTTCCTCTCTGACCCCCACGCATTCCTTTCTTTCCTTTTCAAGAAAGATTGTGTCTGGCCCAGATTCCCAGTTTATGGCTAGGTCTGGAAGCCTTATAGATGGGCAATCTTCCCCATCCCCTCATTAACTCTTAAGGAGGTCTTCCACCTACCATCCTAACTATAATTCATTCCTGGGTCAGAGGGTTGTTCTGATCCTGAGAAATTAAATTCAACAAAGTACTAGTTCGGTGGAGTTTAACAGAACCATTCCTGGTGCCCTCCACCATCTATTTCATAGCATTCATGGTCTCTTCTAGCACATCCCCTTTCGATAAGTCATTCTACACTTATCCACTTTCTATTAAAATAACATAATTTACATTCATCAACCTTTTATATTAAGGTCCATCAAATCAAACATTCACACATTTGATTTTTACATAGTCTCTTGGCCAATATAGTTATATTTACAAACTAGAGGAAACAAGGTGTTACAATGATATAGAGGGGAAAAGACCCAAGTGGCTGACATTCCACCCTCTGCCCCACCTACGTCAACAAATCCTCACCAAAGAGAAATGATTGAATAAATAAATGAAAGTAGAGACGAGTATGTCTCATATAAAGTCATATCAAGGATTGGAACCAGGGAGATGCATCCCCCAATATGATAAACCACCTAGATATGCTATTAACTCGACTAGGGTTGGGGAACACACCCAATTAATGAAAGAGAATTCCCTAATCGGGATGTTTTTGGGTCTTTGGCCTTCGAAAAGGGACCTCATGCGATGGATCAAATCTTGGTGGAACCCAAAGGGGTACTATGAGGTCCAACTTATCTCCAATGGTTTTTTTAGGATTGTCTTCTATAACATAGAGGAAAAGAATCATATAATCAACAAGTGACCCTATTTTTACAAATCTACAGGGATTTTCCTCTGATTCTAGATGGATCTCTTTAGTCCAAAGAAAGAGGATTTTACAATGGCACTAGTATGGATCTACCTCTACTCCCTACCCCATGAATTTTGTCTTGAACAAATTCTCATGGGTATAGGAAACACATTTGGATGGTATGTAAAATCCTAAGAGGAAACAAAACAAAGGAAATACAACTCATATTCCCACATACGTGTCTACATGGATATATTAAAGGCCTTACTAGGCTCAATAACTATCGAATACCAGGATGAGGATTGAAACCAGACCATCGATTACAAATACATCCCCTTCCATTATAGGATATGTCATGAGCCCGATCACCTCTCTCCTGAATTCCCTCTAAACATTCAAAACCCAAGAGAAAGGGATGGAAAGAAAACAGATGGATTCACAATGGTCACATTTATGAAAAATCAAACCCCCAAGAAGAAAAATCAAGAGGGAAACCATAACATCCCCATAAAAAACTATTTTGATATCTTAAATCAACTCCTAGAAGAAGAGGAGGTGGAAAATACTCAAAAGAAAAGAAAATCAGGAGAAGGATAAGGAAAATACAAGCTGCAGCCTGAACAAGCCACATAAGGGATCCAATAAATTGATCCTTTAGTACAACAGAATGAGGATAAATCAGAGGATGTGGAGGATACCCTGACGCATCTGGATGATCAAGATCTGGCAGACATCGACCTGACAAAACATGAGGAAGCCTTCAATAAAATGGAGTTGAAAACCATCCCAGTAGAACAACTAAGAAATGTGCAAAAAGAATTTATTGATACCACTATAGGAGCCACTTCATGACTAGGTATATCCCCAGATCCAGAACCAGATCCTAGACGCACCCTAAGAGAAATCATGCACAAATTTTGCAAATCAACACATCAACTAATCAAATATGTAAGAGACTATATGCTCAACTCGGGATAGCTCCACCGTATCATGGAAGGTTACTTCTTTCCCCCACCGAACTCATCACTTGGAATATCAAAGGGCTTAATGGAAGTTTTAAACAAAGGACCCTTCAAAATAGTATTCATGCAGAGAATCAAAAAATTATATTCCTAAAGGGAACAAAATGTGTTAGGGACACAACAGAAAAGATATTTCAGAAATTCTTGAGGAATTGCAACTCCATTGACACAGACTCAAATTGCATCGTAGGGGGTCTATACATTCTATGGAACCCTACCACAGTCATTATAAATCAACCTTTTTCCATGGTTGGCACCCTCACATTCAACTTTTGGGCCTTGGGATCCAACAAGGATGGCATGCTCACAAACGCATGTCGACCGCAAAGTGCCCAGGACAAGGATCTTTTCCTACAAAGGATATCCACCGCAAGTGAGTTGATGATATCTGCACGCTAGATAGTGGGGGGAGACTTCAACATCATTTTCATGCTAGAAGAGAATACATGAGGCATAAAGAGATTGGAACATGACAATGGTAAGTTCAAAAAACTAATAGAGCAGCTCAAACTCATAGACATAGAAACCCAGAATGGAAAACTTACATGTTCCAACCGACGATCTAGCCCCTAGCACATGGAATGCAAATTGTACCACTTCCTCATCTTGCAATCAATAATGTTGGAGGATCTAGTGTTAGAAGTCAACGATCTTCCAAAATCAGGTTCAGATCACTCATTGGTCTCTCTTTGGCTAGACACAAGAGAAAAACCCAAGCTTAAACCATTTCACTTCGAAAATTTGTAGCTCAACCATATTTTTAGGAAATTTCCAAATCTTGGTGGAGGCAGGTAGATATATCCCATGGAACATGCATGTATAAGTTCTAGAAGGATTGAATAATTTCAAATTGCATCTATAAAATTGGAACAAAAACGTGTTCAATAACATCTTCCATAAAAAAACGGGAGATTGCAAAATGCTTGGAGGACCTGCGACAAGTATTTATTTTATAGGGATAGCTGAAAGATTTTTTGAGAGAGGAAGAAAATCTTCAGAAAGAACTAGAGGGGCGTCAAAAACAAGATGAGATACTATGGAGATATAAATCCATAGTTCAATGGCTCAAGGAGGGAGAGAGGAACACCAATTTCTTCCACCACTCCATGGTGCATCAAGGATACATCAATATAATCACCCAACTAGAAGGCACTCAAGGAAACCACATTACAGATCATGCAAGCATAGAAGCGAAACTGGAAAATTACTACAAATACCTCCTCTTGTAACCCATTAGGGACATAACATAGGCTGGAAGAACAGCAAACAAGAACATCCCATCCCTTATAACAAAGGAAAAAAATGAAACACTAATGAGGTTGATCACACAAAAAGAAGTTGATCAAGGGATTAAAGAAATGACTCTAGGAAAGCACCGAGACCAGATGGTTTTACAACAATTTTTTTTCATTAGTGTTGGACGATGATCTGGGAAGAAGTTTGGAAACTCATAGAGGCATCATGAGCATATGGACAAGTCCTCTTGGCCTTCAATTCCACATTCCTCATGCTAATCCGAAAGGAAGAGAGGGTAACCCATCCAAATAAATTCTTCCCCATTTCCCTCTACAATGTAATCTACAAAATCATCATGAAGGTAATATCTCTAAGACTCGAACCTCTTCTTTCCTTCATCATCTCCAGGGAACAAGCAGGATAGGTGGAGGGGCATCAAATCATGGACAATGCCATACTCTTTCACCAGGTAATACATTCAATGAAATCAACTCATACCCCAAGTATGCTTATCAAACTAAATCTCTCAAAATCTCTTGACATAATTAGCTGGAAATATATTCACTCCCTCCTTGAGGCTTATGGATTTTATAAATCTTGGATATATTGGATCATGCAACTCACTTCTTCAAGATTTTTCTCTAATTTTTTAATGGATTTCCCTCCCGTCCCTTCTCCCTATGAGAGGCATCCAACAGGGGGACATCCGTTCCCCTTTCCTCTTTGTCATAAGGGATGAGGGCCTAGGCCACTACATCAATGCCTCAATAAAAAATGGTTCTCTTAAAGGCCTACCCCTTCATAATATCCAGCGGACATCTTCCCACAGTCAATTCGTGGATGATACATTGTTGATGAATACTCTGACTTCCTAGGAGGCTAACAAGATCAAGTCCATCCTCACAGACTTTGTTGACTATTTTCAAACCTCCATAAACCTGGAAAAATTATAACTCTTCTTCTTCAACACTGCGTTGATGGTCCAATCCCACATATCCAAACTTCTGGGTATCCCTAAGAGCTTCCTTTTGTCCAACTATCTTTGTATTCCCCTCATGGGAGAAGCCACTCACAAAATCTCTTGGGATAGCCTTCTGTTATCCATGTCCAACCGAATAAACAACCAGACCTTTCTCTCTCTCAACCTCATAGCCTATCTAGTCCTTCTCAGATTAGTCCTTCAATATCTACCAACCTACCATTTTACAGCCTTAGCAGCACCACATTCAGTTATAAAATCCATCGAAAAACTACAATGAAATTTCCTTTGGCATGGTCACCATCCAGACAGAGAATGGGCTCTAGCAGGCTGAGATAAAATATGTCATCCAAATTCCATAGGGGGGCTCGATCTAAGGGATCCAGGAAATATCAATCACATAATGGGGGAAAAACTTATGGGATAAACATTCGAGGCTCAAATATGCACCAACTATCAATGTGGATCTCTTGATCAGACTAAATGATATGATTCGAGGATCCAATAAATGGAATTCATCATGCTGCAACCTACCTCTCATACAAAAATATGTTTTGAGGGAGATTTGAAATGGGGAGTTGTCCTTATGCTAGCAGGACTTCTCGTAACAATTGCCACCTTTGCACTCAATGGAAGAGCTACACCGCATGTATCATCAAATGTAATTTAGGGATATAATCAATGTAAAGGGCCTTTTAAAGGAGAAATATCAACACCACTCTCGGCACATATGGAAGAATCAACCCCATGAATGCAACATACTAGAAGACAACAACACACAACCCTAGTGTGACTTAGCCTCGAAGAGAAATATTTGTATTAGTGAAGGACCGGAAATCCTCAAGTGGGGACACTTGCAAACAAGAAACTTCTCAGTAAAATAATCCTACTACCTTCATGAAAAATGCCATATTCATCAAAAACATCCCATCCGTGGTAAAATTTGGAATTCCAAATTTTGGCTGAAAATCTCCATTTTTCTTTGGCTAATAGCCCAAAATCACATAATCATCTAGGATAAAATCTAGAAGAAGGGATTTGTAGAACCTTTGATATGCCTTATCTTTCAGTAACAAGAGGAAACAATGGAGCACATTTTAAATCAATGCCCTCACAGTGGCATAATCGGGAAAATGGCAGCACAAATAATGTCTCTCGAACAGAAACATAGTAAGTATTGTCTGTACTATTGCAAATTGGGACTTAATCACCTATCAAAGCCCAATTTTAGATTACATATGACAAATCATAGCAGGATTCATAGTTTGGAAAATCTAGAAAGAGCAAAAAAAATAAAATTCCATTCCCTTTCCTCTTCCCCCCTCACTACTTGGGAAAATATGCACACTCTCATTCAGGAAACAATTAGAGTTGGACATTGGACACNCCCCCCCCCCCCTTCCTCGGTCATACATTCTTGCATACCGTCCTCTTGTTCCCCTCCCACTCAAGGTTTTGTAAAACTAAATTTTGATGGATCCTTGAAGGGAAATACAAGACCAGCAAGCTTTGGGGATATACTTTGAGACACTGGTTGACAAACTATTCACATCACAATAGGTCACTTGGGGATTAACACAAACAATGCATCAAAACTTTGGAGCCTCATCAAGGGAATCAAATACGAATTCAATCACAATATCAATGAAATCCTAGGTGATAATCTCGCTAGTCTCAAAAATCATCCATGGATCCTGCCCTTCAAAAGTTTCCCCAAATTGGAGGCTTTTGGGGATTCTTGAGGAATTTATATCCCTCCTAAAAACCAACCTCAGTTTAATCCCTTCCCATGTGAAAATAGAGGCTAACAAAGTATCATATCGCCTAGCTAATGAAGGAGAAGTTTAAAAGGTGGATTTGATTCAATTGTATGCTCAAATCTCCCCAAATCTCTTGTTTTTGTGCCAGTGTATGGATATATCCAAAAGTGATTTCCCACCACTCAATGGGGTGCCACATTGATATCATGCATATAAATGTATTTAATAATACTGCTGCCACCCTCATCTTCATATCTCCAATAGAGGAAAACATTCAATGCGCTTCTGGGCAGGATCGACAGATCCCTCGTGCAGGTTTAATGGATCTGTCACTGCTCCATGAAGGATGGAAAATGATGCATATGGGAGGCATGTGCAAGGTCACTTCATCTCCCTTGGTTACTCTCTATTTCCTCCAGGTATGTTATGGTTCCTCCCACACAACTCAATTATTGCATTTGGGACTTTCTCCTATCATTCTCTTCACTCTGCGATTTCTCAAGTCGCGTCAAGTATGGTTTTCCCTCACCTCCATGCCACAAGAGAATGGTAAGCCCAAGAAGGGGCCTTCCTAGTATAACTATTCATCTAGGAAGGGTCGCACATGCCAAATTTCCCAGGCTTACTTAAACTCACTGATTTGTTGTGATAGGGAGAAAAATCCTTCTCTAATGGCCTATGCAAAGGAAGGAATTCCAGAAGATCCAACTATTGTTCCATCGGATTCCCTTCTTTACATAGCCCAGACTCCCAGGACCCTCCTAGCACGAATCACTCTACCTCTGCTACAACTTGTTGTTGGCATGTCTACAAGATAAGTGTACTTGTCATTGATGGCAAGATCATAGTGTGCAATGATGAAAAACATGAAAGTTTCAATGATAACATCGATAATTACGAAGATCATGAGAAATTGTTGTCTACAAATCTCAGGAGGAATAACATAAATTTGCATGCAGAGCATGTTGAACACGCCTTCCACACTTAGAGGGGGGGTGAATGAGTGTGGGGCTCTTTTTCCCAAAACTTCCCTCTTGCACTAAAACTCATCAATTAGCATTCAACATTTATTCATTACCCATTGTTGTCATTTATAACCAGTTAGATGTAGGCACATATCAAAAACATATATTAGAAATATATCATCAACAAGTCATCACCACAATGAACACAAAGAACACAAGATGTATGTACAATTCTCTTTTTATTATGGACTACAATCCTTGGGTTTTATCAGCAACAATTGAATAGAGTACAACTCTACAAGAGCACCAGCTCTAGATGCAAGACTCAGCTTACATTCTCAACACCAACTGAGATGAGGCAACAATCCTCAACAGATATTAATCTATCAATAGGTACGTGACCTGTCATTAGTGCAGCCCACGTGTGCATGCCCTAGCTCACTACAGCCCGCATGTGAACGCGGTCAGTGTATAATGCAACAAGTGTATGCTTATGAGAAACTAGAGTTTTTCTTTTCTTCACATGCTGAGATCCCCTGCAACCTACAATCACTTTCTCTTCTTTCTTTCACTTTCCAAACTGACCCACAGCCAATCACAACACATCCAAGCTCTCCAATAGCTTTCTCATGCTCCACAAAAAATCAATATGAATACTATCTCAATCACATATAAATAACTAGTATACCATAGCAATCATGTCACTACTAAATCACAAGAGTGATGCTCACTCCATCAACCAAATCATCCTAGTTGAGCCACGTCATAGAATCCATACCAAGAATTCCCTGACCATTCGCAACACATCAAACAATAGTATCCATCAAGACAATAATGTAACCATACCAATGTCTCAGTGATGGATCTAAGACCATAGAATGAAGATATGGAACTTGCGTCATCCTCCAAGAGCTTGGCACCAGCTCAAACAAAAATCTCTATGATTTTATACACTCCATGCTCCCTATACACAGTCATCCCGTGTGTACACTCACCCTATACACAACCATCACGCGTGTACAGGAACCCTACACACAAACTGTTATCCACATTTTTGGTCATCAAAGGTGATGTCATGATAGTGTCATGATAATGGAAAATCAAGCTCTTCACTAAGAACATTTTCCTAAGAAAGGTTACACTTGTCAGCTTCCAGAAATCATATTTTAAAGATAGTTCGCAGGCTGCATATATACTCTCCTGCGAGAATGATTCATTCTCGCATGCTGCATTCAGATGGGGTGCGAACTTGTCACACTACATTCATGATTAGGGTGAGAACATGTTGTTAAAGGAGGAAAAAGGATAAGATCTCGATCCTTCTAGAAGCAATCTTCTAGAAGGATGAGTTGGCTTTCGAATGGTTGGCAAAATACTGACATTCCAG
The DNA here is from genome assembly GCA_009831015.1 of Picea engelmannii. NCBI lineage: Eukaryota > Viridiplantae > Streptophyta > Pinopsida > Pinales > Pinaceae > Picea > Picea engelmannii. The sequence goes on along the minus strand of ML791510.1, from coordinate 233,323 downwards.
ATATCTTGGGATCATTCCCTATCCAAGTAAATAATCTATCTTCTCCTATATATTGAGGAGATTTCTCATGGAAATGGTTAATTAGAGGCTAGCAAGAGATTGATTAGAGAATTAGTGCAAGACTATATGGAGGACTGATGCTACAACAACAAGAGACAACAGCTAGGTCATCATATGTGGTTGATTTTCTTCATGCATGAGCAAGTGTGTGTGTCAGAGCTAAGAGCCATCGAAAGGAGACCTACGTCATCAAGGCTCAGCTTGTAAGTTTCACTTTCAATTAATTCAATACAGTAATATGTCCCTTTCCCATAAAGATGATGTCACTTTATTATATAATTCCTTGATCATATGTATAGACTAGTTATTGAATATATCAATCTGCCTTTACTTTGATTGGTTCGTTCTGTTGTGATTTGAATGGGACGAGAGAATTGGAGCAAATCTTGGAGCAACATAGATATAAGGAAAGCATTCGTAAGGTATGTCCACAATCCTTACCTCTTAGTTCATTCAATAGGCTAGATCTAGGGAAAGCGTATTATTCTGTCCTATTTTGTTCTAGATCCAGGTGGATCTAGGGAGATCGGTTTGTGTCCGCACTCACGAATTTATCCTAAAACAAAATTGGCGACTCAACTGGGGACACATCCCTTTTTCTCTATGGTTTTTGGAATTTTCTGTGGCCATTTGCTCTACTTTCATTTTTCTCTTGATTTGTCGGTCTCTGAGTCCTCAGGATACCCTGAGAGACCTTCTGGGTCTAAAAGTCAGTTTGGATTTTGCTTGATTTTTTCAAAATTTTCATTAGTTTCAGGGATTCTCGCACTGTGTCCATTAGCATCCTGCAGGAATCACTGAAGTTTGCACTCTGCTTATATATTTCAGTGCGAATAGTTTGCAAGCTGCATCAAAGTGGCCTACGGGAACCATAATTTCTCGCACTGTGTTCCACACTGGCCTGTGAATAGATTTTGTGAAATTTTTGAATTCAAGTTTTGACTCTGTCGATAGCTCATATATGTTGATTTATACCTCTCTGGCTTGTTGAATCAGTGACTTACATATCTTTTTCTGTAATTGGCTTGCTGGATCCGATCTAGGTTTTCTAGGCTTTTTCTTGCTTTGGTAACTTGACTTTCATCTCTTGGCTTTTATTGGCATTTTTCTTCTCTCGGATTTCTTGAGTTGAGTGTGTCGAGTTGGCTGAGAACCAGGGATTGGTTGAGAGTTGAGTGTTTGATGTTTCTCTTATGCTTGTTAGTCCAAAAGGACAATTTTCATTTGCATTGAGAAGCTTCTTGGTTTTCTTTTGTTTTTGCTTTCATTGAAAGTATTGGATTGGGTTGTTCGTTTGGGTCTTTATATTTTGGTTTTGTTTTCTCATTCGTCAGAGTTCTTCTTGGAAAGTGAACTGCATTTTTTCTTTCAAGATTTTTTGTTTTTCCTTTGAAACACCATTGAAAATCAAAATTTTAGAGTATTGAAGTTTCGAAAAAGACATTTAGAAATTGCTCATTGATACATGATTGTTTGTATTGGCATCTGAAAGGAAATTGAGCATTGCATTTGCATTGTAGTATTGAGATTGAGTCGGAAATTGTTCTCTCTCTCCCATAACTAGGATTCATCGAATGAAAAAGATTATATTTCATCATATCCTTGCATTATTTGGGTCAGAGTCACACATCATGAGTTTCACTTATGTTGCCTTTGGGTAAACAACAACCATTAAAAACATTGCGTAATATTAAAATTGATCTAGTAACTCTTTTCCAGGGCTCTTTTACACCAACATTTAGCTAGGCTAGTGCTTTGGAGTAGGAAGAGAGACACACTCTCCAAAAGCTCAAAAACACACAATAGTATCTTGAGTTAGGGAGTGTAAAATTCCATTGGCCGCATATTGTCCTGGGAAGCCCTTCTAACACAAGGGTCAAGTATTAGGTCGCATTGGTGTTGGAAGAGATACTAACCTACTTTGTTGACATCAGTGTAGAGATTGCACGTATTACGGGGGTCACTCCGAGGTATACCCGCAATTATGAGTGGAATCCTTTGAGTTGATTTCGGGCTAGATACCCTGTCTTTGCGTCTAGATTAGACTGACGACTGTTTCCCCAGGCAGTACTGTTGTTTGTGGTAACCTTAGTGGCCTTTCTCTCTAGGTTCTTACCCAAGGTGACTGTGGAGGGGAAAGTCTTCACGGTACCTGGAATCGACGTTGATCAAACTCACTCGGGCTCCTTGGAGGGTATACCCACGATTATGTGTGGGAGCT
>ML791510.1:205785-221209 GCA_009831015.1 Picea engelmannii | reverse complement strand
AAAATATAGAGGTACTTGCCAGAAATGGTGGGGGAAAATTTGGGAAAGGGATATGTTTCATCTTTATGTTAATTGGCAGTAAGTGTCGCTCTTGAACATGACACCCCCTATTCATCATTTGAAGCCGGTTTGGGAAATCCATTTTTCTCTCATTCGATTTGATTACAAGGTCCTTCCATGTGTCTTCTTTGAGTCAATGCTGCCAAATCATTGGTCATGTCATTCATATGTTCAAGAGATTTCCATATGAAACCTCTATTTGAGTCTGCCATCTGCAGTTATCCTTCATTCCGTGTCGTCCTTCCTTGTGTCCAAAGTCCAATTTCCACATACTCTGTTTCACTTTCAAAATCTGTTACTCATTTTGTGTCATTGATGGGGGATACATCAAGGCCCTCCTGTGACGAGTCTTGTTCCGTCGACATCAGCACATTATCCGGGATTAAGACTTAGAAATTATTTAGTACCTTGAAGCTTGCATGCCTCAATGGCAAGTTTCTCACTTTCAACAGAGGGTTTACATTATTGACCCCTGATTGAGAGATTCCGTCGGGTGCTTGACATCAACTCATTTATTCACGTTCGATGGATTGTACTATAGTACCTTGGGAGTCATCGACACCAAGGGTGATTTCCCTCGTACTTGTTAACGGTATACATCAATGACCGGTAATCAAGTGGTTTCTACCATGTTCGACTTCGACACATGTAATCACATGGTCAGATTCATACTTTGGGTGATGGGATTGAAAACCCTGGATATTGTCTTTGCATCCAGGTTGCGATGGAGTATGTCTATTTTGTGACACATAGATCCACTGTGTATGTTTTGTGGCTATGTTGTCTTGATTAAACATTTGTCGCACAGATCCACAGTGTATTCAGGTGGCTGTGCTATATTATGACTACATGGATTCACAGTGTATGATTGGTGGCCATGACCTTTGTCATCAGTCTATGATCTGAGTATGGGAATGCCTACCTCGGAATTGATATACATGATATTCTGATGATGCTTGAATGTTTGCAGGTTTCTGATTAGATGTGCTTCTGGTTCTTGACACACACATGCAGCTTACAAAGTCTATCTACTATCACTGGTTCCACTCTCAGACTTTGGGGGGCATTCTGTTATCCACATTTTTGGTCATCAAAGGTGATGTCATGATAGTGTCATGATAATGGAAAATCAAGCTCTTCACTAAGAACATTTTCCTGAGAAAGGTTACACTTGTCAGCTTCTAGAAATCATATTTTAAAGATAGTTCACAGGCTGCATATATACTCTCCTGCGAGAATGATTCATTCTTGCATGCTGCATTCAGCTGGGGTGCGAACTTCTCGCACTGTACTCATGATTAGGGTGTGAAGATGTTCTTAAAGGAGGAAAAAGGATAAGATCTCGATCCTTCTAGAAGGAATCTTCTAGAAGGATGAGTTGGCTTTCGAATGGTTGGCAAAATACTGACATTCCAGATATCTTGGGATCATTCCCTATCCAAGTAACTAATCTATATTCTCCTACATATTGAGGATATTTCTCATGGAAATGGTTAATTAGAAGCTAGAAAGAGATTGATTGGAGAATTAGTGCAAGACTGTATGGAGGACTGATGCTACAGCAACAAGAGACAACAACTAGGTCATCATATGTGGTTGATTTTATTCATGCATGAGAAAGTGTGTGTGTCAGAGCTAAGATCCATCGAAAGGAGACCTACGACATCAAGGCTCAGGTTGTAAGTTTCACTTTCAATTAAGTCAATACAGTAATATGTCCCTTTCCCATAAAGATGATGTCACTTTATTACATAATTCCTTGATCATATGTATAGACTAGTTATTGAATATATCAATCTGCCTTTACTTCGATTGGTTCGTTATGTTGTGATTTGAAAGGGACGAGAGCATTGGAGCAAATCTTGGAGCAACAGAGATATAAGGAAAGTGTTCATAAGGTATGTCCACAATCCTTACCTCTTAGTTCATTCAATAGGCTAGATCCAGGGAAAGTGTATTATTCAGTCTTGTTTTGTTCTATATCCAGGTGGATCTAAGGAGATCAGTTTGTGTCCGCACTCACGGATTTATCCTAAACCACAGACAACCCACGTGGACTTTAGAAAATAGAGTTTTCTGTGAATACGAGACTTTTGTCATCAAGATCTCTGACATTTCCAAAACTTTGATGCGTCCATGAGATCCTCCTCTTTCTCTCTTCCTCAGAATAGATCTTCAATCATGCTCAAGAGATCCACATAAATAGGATGCTCTTACAAGAATATCTCCATCAATACTCCACAAGATATTCACAAGAAGATCTCCATTCATCCACAAAATGGATTCTCATCACATGTACATTTTACAAGAGATCCTAGCTTCTTATTTATACTTTCATATTCTAGATCACTCAACCCAATTTTTTGTTACTTAACTCATTTCTAGGTTACTTAACCTATTTTCCTTATTTTAGGGTTAACCACTTTCCATGAATAGAAAGTTCTCCAATACTTTATCATTTGAATATTCCTTCTTGTTTTTTTTCACTTCATTTTATCATTTAAATAATCTTTCTTGATTTTGTCACTTTACTATATCGTTTAAATAATGATTTCTTCTTTTCAAGCACTTTGACTTATTTTACCTTTTGGGGCTTCAAGCCATCACATGGGGTTCCTTCAACTTCATAGAGCCATAACTCTCAAACCGTGAGGAGTTATGTGACATTCCACATATCATTGGAAATGGCATGTCAAGCAATATCCATCTAGGATAGTTTCACCAACAACTTCATTGATCTTCATCCCATTAATCCACATGAAAGGATGTGTCCTCCAAACGTTCTTCTAGGATAACTCAATCTGTAAAGCATATTCCTATGAGGTATTTCACCATTAGGGGACCACTTTGGAGTTCATCCATTTGTGCACCTTGTCAACCATGATAAGCCAATAATGATTCATCTTTGCATTAATTCACCACTACATCATATATATCAACTATGCATCATGTATCAATGACAACTCATTGTTCCATCTTTATCAATGCATCATATCAATGATCCATCTTTATCAATGCATCATATCAATGATCCATCTTTATCAATTGGTTTCCACTTGGACATCTATCATTCTCATCAAGGGAATCATATCAATGATCCATCTTTATCAATTGGTTTCCACTTGGACATCTATCATTCTCATAAATGCATATTCATTGTTCGTCAATCATCAATCAATCAATCACTTGACATCAATCAATGAAATCAATCAATGACATCAATCAAACCAAACCATTTACATCAATGACATATGATCCAACAATCTCCCAAATAATCATACTATTGGCATCAATGACAACATGATCCAACAATCTCCCCCTTTGGCATTGATGGCAATACCAACATTGATGTCAACTCTAATTACCAATTATTCATGTCAACATGTAGACAAGGCATGCTCTTCATCAATAGTCAATATGACTATCTCTCCACATCAATCTCTCCCATGAATAAACATAAATCACATCAATGTGATTATCTCTCCCCCTTTGACATCCATCGCAAAGGGCCATTATCCTCTCAGGGTTTCTCCCCCTGTCTTGTTTCCACTACATAATCTCTCCCCTTTTGAACAAGGTATATCAATATGATGTAATGTTGAAAATACATCGAACATATTCCCCATGTGACCATTGCTCCCCCTGGAATTATGCCTCTATGCTCTTTCTTCAAATATAGGTCTATTTTCTAGGTATGTATCTGATAAATATCTCCTCCTAGAATCATGGGAAGAAGAATGACTCCCCATAAGGGTATGTCACCCCCTATCTTCTTTGCAAGATGAAAAATATGCTACCATATGACAATCCTTGGACCTGTTCATGCATCAAACTTGTGCTATACCATTCATCATGAAACAAAATATATGTCAACAATGAAATATAGAATCATGAACAATCTATCCACCAAGTCCATCATGTTCCAAAATGTGCCCACCATGCACAACAGCCATGTACATCAACAATGTGCCAATAGATATCATCCATGAAATGTATCCACCATATGTCAACATGTGCATCTACCAATATGCCAACATGTGCATCTACCAATTATACCAATCATGTGCATCCACCAATATGCCAACCATGTGCATCTACCAAGATGCCAAACATCGTATCAAATCACTCATGATATGTATCCATCATGAACCAAGTGCCACAATCATGTATCAAACAAATACCAATCTTTTGAAAATCAAGCAATACCATATATGAGTGTACTACTATGCACCAATACCACAAAATGATGAGTCTCATACATGTATGCCAAGTCCTCCATAAAGCATGTGCCAGTCATCCAACCATATGTATCAACATGTAGCCTGATCCATATGAAAATGCATGCACCATGATATCAACATATGCTTCCAATAATACATCATAAGATATACCAGCCATGTACACCACCATCATCACAAAATGATTAATCCCAGCAAATCAACATCAATCCATACTCTTGGGTTAGTGCCATGCACCCAATATTTATTTTTATTATACCATTGTGTGATCTCACAATGAAAACCTGCAGCAAACAGTGTATGAAACTGCAATAAACAATGTCAGACCCTGGAATACAGAGTTATACCATCACATCAAACTTCAAGCCATGTCCATTGCCTTTTTCCCAAGGCTTTACAACATACATGTGGCCTACTGCACAACTGAGTGCGTGTGTACACGACCTATTCAAGGTCAAAACAAATGTACACGCAACTGTCACCACTATTACCTGTGCATGCCTTAGTAGATGACACTTTTGAACTTCCCTTCAATATTTCATTCTGATCTGGCTGCTCTGTCTTCTTCACCCACTTTTGTAGATGACCCTTCTCTTCAAAACTTGAGCTTTGAGTATCCATATTTTCAAAGATGTGTCCCTTTATTACTTCATTCCTTCTTCTAGCCATCCTATGTAAAGTCCTCATCATGGAATTTCTTCTTGTGTTCCAACACTCCTGGGATTTGTCGCCAAATCCACCATAGCTATAGCATCTCATAGAGTTACAGTGAACATCAATATGTCCTACTTGATCACATCGCCAACACCTTGTGGTGTTATAGAATATTCCATTATATCGCCTTTCATAAGATATGCATTCAAAAGCTTTGTGACCATATCCATTGCATGAATAACAATGCCCATGAAAAATACTTTCATACCTTTGCTTTGGTGTCCCAAAAATGGCTTCTTGATGTCTTCCTTGCTTTGTAATTTTGAAATTTTCTTTGCCTTGTTTAGATGGTTTCTTTGCAATATTATCTTCTTTCTTTGATGGACTTACCTCATGCTTCTTTGAGGTGCTTGCTTCATCATGTGTATCTTCTCCTTTATATCCCAGACCTGATTTATCACATGATTGTCTTTGACTTTCCAAGATCTCATCCAAGATTCGTGAGCTATTCAAGAATTTGTTTGAATTTTCCACCTTCTTTCTAAGGTCGAAAATTTCAACTTCTAATTTGCAACATGAATCTTCCTTTTCATTTATTTGAATCTTCAATAGTTCCTATATTCTTTTGGCTTCTTCAATTTGGGTCTTGAGACGGACAATAGTTTCAAAAAAATTGCTATTCTCATCTTCTACATTCATATATTCTTTTCTATCTTTTAGTCTTCTGATCTCTTCTTTTGTTTCTTCTAATTTAGTCTTATTGCTCTCTTCTTGTTCTTTGATCATTTCTATTAACTTCAATATGTGCCTTAGACTTCTCCTAAGAAACTTCTTAGTGTTATCTGAAAGATAGTTATAGTCAATATAATAGTGATCACTTCTATATCTATATAAACCCTCTTCAATTTCCTTTTGAAGTTTTAATAGATTTCCTTCTATTCTTTTCATGGGATAAGTACCATCAAACTTTACACAAACAGTTTCTACATCTTCTTCTTCACTTGCAGAGAAAAATTCATCATCATCATTGCAATCAAGGGTTTTTGAGTGTTCTTTACCTTCATTTGAAGTATCTTCACTTTCTTCCTTTTTGCCAACATCAACACATAATTCTTTTCCTTCATATTCAAGATATTCCTTTGTGCTATTATCACTTTATTCTTTATCTGCACTCGAAATGTTTTCAAAATCACATTTAGAAATAATGCATTTAGGTTTTTTGATGATTCTTATAGGGGGGGTGAATGAGTGTGGGGCTCTTTTTCCCAAAACTTCCCTCTTGCACTAAAACTCATCAATTAACATTCAACATTTATTCATTACCCATTGTTGTCATTTATAACCAGTTAGATGTAGGCACATATCAACAACATATATCAGCAATATATCATCAACAACTCATCACCACAATGAACACAAAGAACACAATATGTATGTACAATTTCTTTTTATTACAGTCTACAATCCTTGGGGTTTATCAACAACAACTAAATAAACTACAACTCTACAAGAGAAACAACTCTATATGCAAGTCTCAGCTTACATTCGCAGCACCAACTGAGATGAGGCAACAATCCTCAAGAGATATCAATCTGTCAATAGGTATGTGACCTGTCAGTAGTGCAGCCCACATGTGCACATGCTCTATCTCACTACAGCCCACGTGCAAATGCAGTCAATGTATAATGCAACCAACGTATGCTTTTGAGCAACTAGAGTTTTTCTTTTCTTTAGATTCTTAGATCCTCTGCAACCTGCAATCACTTTCTCTTATATCTTTCACTATCCAAACTAACCTACAACCATTCACAAAACATCCAATATCTCCAATTGCTTGCTCATGCTCCACAACAAATCAATATGAATGCTATCTCAATCACATATAAATAACTAGTATACCATAGCAATCATGTCACTATTGAATCACAAGAGTGTTTCTCACTCCATCAACCAAATCAACCAACTTGAGCCACATCATAGAATCCATACCAAGAATTCCCTAAGCATTCACAACACATCAAACAATAGTATCCATCAAGACAATAATTTAACCATACCAGTGTCTCAGTGATAGATCTGAGGCCATAGACTACAGATCTGGAACCTGCCTCATCATCCAAGATCTTGGCACCATCTCAAACAAAAATCTCCATGATTTTATCCACTCCATGCTCTCTATACACAGTTATCCCGCGTTTACACTTACCCTATACACATCCATCCCACATGTACATGCATCCTATACATAGACAACCCGGGTGGACATAAGAAAATAGGGTTTTCTATGAATCCGAGACTTTTGTCGTCGAGATCTCCGACATTGCCAAAACTTTGATGCATCCATGAGATCATCCTCTCACTCTCTTCCTAAGAATAGATCTTCAATCATTCTCAAGACATCCACACCAATAGGATGCTCTTACAGGAAGCTCTCCATTGATACTCCAGAAGATATTCACAAGAAGCTCTCCATTCATCCACAAAAGGGATTCTCATCACATGTACATTTTACAAGAGATCCTAGCTTCTTATTTATACTTTCATATTCTATGTCACTTAACCCAATTTTTGGTTACTTAACCCATTTCTAGGTTACTTAACCTATTTTCCTTATTTTAGGGTAACCACTTTCCATGAATATAAAGTTCCCTAATACTTTATCATTTGAATATTCCTTCTTGATTTTTTTCACTTCATTTTATCATTCAAATAATATTTCTTGATTTTGTCACTTTACTTTATCATTTAAATGATGATTTTATCTTTTCAAGCACTTTGACTTCTTTGACCTTTTGGGGCTTCAAGCCATCATATGGGGTTCCCTCAACTTCGTAGAGCCATAACTCTCAAACCATGAGGAGTTATGTGACATTCCACATACCATAAGAAATGGCATGTCAAGCACTATCCATCTAGGATAGTTTAACCAACAACTTCATTGATCTTCATCTCACTAATCCACATGAAAGCATGAGTCCTCCAACCAGTCTTCTAGGATAACTCAATCTGTAAAGCATCTTCCTGTGAGGGATTTCACCATACAGAGACCACTTTGGAGTTCATCCATTTGTAAACCTTATCAACCATGATAAGACAATAATGATTCATCTTTGCATCAATTCACCACTACATCATCTATATCAACTATGCATCATGTATCAATGACAACTCATTTATCCATCTTCATCAATGCATCATATCAATGATCCATCGTTATCAATTGGTTTCCACTTGGACATCTATCATTCTCATCAAGGGCATCATGTCAATAATCCATCTTTATAAATTGGTTTCCACTTGGACATCTATCATTCTCATCAATGCATATTCATTGTTCATCAATCATCAATCAATCAATTACTTGACATCAATCAATAACATCAATCAAACCAAACCATTTACATCAATGACATATGATCAAACAATCTCCCAAATAATCAAACCATTTGCATCAGTGACAACATGATCCAACAATATCGCCCTTTGGCATTGATGCCAATACCAACATTGATGTCAAGTCCAATTACCAATTATTGATGTCAACATGTAGACAAGGCATGCTCTTCATCAATAGTCAATGTGACTATCTCTCCACATCAATCTGTCCCATCAATAGACATCAATCACATCAATGTGATTATCTTTCCCCCTTTGACATCAATGGCAAAGGGCCATTATCCTCTTGGGGTTGCTCCCCCTATCTTGTTGCTGCTATATAATATCTCCCCTTTTCAACAAGGGATATCAATCTGATGTAATGCTGAAAATACATCGAACATACTCCCCCTGTGATCATTGCTCCCCCTGGAATTATGCCTTTGTGCTCTTTCTTCAAATATAGGTCTCTTTTCTAGGTATTTATCTGATAAATATCTCCTCCTAAAATCATAGGAAGAAGAATGACTCCCCCTAAGGGTATGTCTCCCCCTATCTTCTCTGTAAGATGAACAATATGCTACCACATGATGATCCTTGGACCTATTCATGCATCAAACTTGTGCTATACCATTCATCATGAAACAAAATATATCTCAACAATGAAATAGAGAATCATGAACAATATATCCACCAAGTGCATCATGTACCAAAATGTGGCCACCATACACAACACCCATGTACATCAACCACGTACATCAACAATGTGCCAAAATATATCACCCATGAAATGTATCCACCATATGCCAACATGTGCATCTACCAATATTCCAACATGTGCATCTACCAATTATGCCAATTATGTGCATCCACCAATATGCCAACCATGTGCATCTACCAACATGACAAACAATGTATCATATCACTCATGATATGTCTCCATCATGAACCAAGTGCCACAATCATGTATCAAACAAATACCAATGTTGTGAAAATCAAGTAATACCATATATGAGTGTACTATTATGCACCAATACCACAAAATGATGAGTCTCATACATGTATGCCAAGTCCTCCATAAAAGATGTGCCAATCATCCAACCATATGTCTCAACATGTAGCTCGATCGATATGAAAATTGCATGCACCATGATATCAACATATCCTTCCAATAATACATCATAATGTATACTAGCCATGTACACCACCATCAGTACAAAATGATTAATCCCAACAAATCAACATCAATCCATACTCTTGGGTTAGTGCCATGCACCCAATATTTATTTTTATTATACCATTGTGTGATCTCACCATGAAAAACTGCAGCAAACATTGTCAGAAACTACAATAAACAATGTCAGACCCTGGAATACAGAGTTATACCATCACATCAAACTCCAAGCCATGTGCATTTCTTTTTTTCCAAGGCTTTACAACATACACATGGCCTACTGCACAACTGAGTGCATGTGTACATGACCTATTCAAGGTCAGAACGCATGTACACGCAACTGTCATGATTTTTACCTGTGTGTGCCTTAGTAGATGACAATTTTGAACTTCCCTTCAATCTTTCATTCTTATCTGGCTGCGTTGTCTTCTTCACCCACTTCTGTAGATCACCCTTCTCTTCAGAACTTGAGCTCTGAGTATCCATATTTTCAAAGATGTCTCTCTTTCTTACTACATTCCCTCTTCTATCCATGCTATGTGAAGTCCTCATCATCAAATTTCTTCTTTTGTTCCAGCACTCCTGAGATTTGTGGCCAAATCCCCCACAGTTTTAGCATCTCATAGAGTTATAGTGAACAACAATATGTCTTACTTGATGACATCTCGAACACCTTTTGGTGTTATAGAGTCTTTGATTATATCTCCTTTCATAATATCTACATTTAAAAGCTTTGTGACCATATCCATTACATGAATAACAATGCCCATGAAAAATACTTTCATACCTTTGCTTAGGTGTCCCAAAAATGGATTCTTGATGTCTTCCTTGCTTTGTAATTTTGAAATTTTCTTTGCCTTGTGTAGATGTTTTCTTTGCAATTTTATCTTCTTTCTTTGATGGACTTACCTCATGCTTCTTTAAGGTTCTTGCTTCAGCATGTGTATCTTCTCTTTTGTATCCAAGACCTGATTTATCACATGATGGGCTTTGACTTTCCAATATCTCATCCAAGATTCATGAGCTATTCAAGAATTTGTTTGACTTTTCCACCTTCTTTCTAAGGTCAATAATTTCAACTTCTAATTTGCAACATGAATCTTCCATTTCATTTATTTGAATCTTCAATAGTTCCTCTATTCTTTTGGCTTCTTCAATTTGGGCCTTGAGATGGACAATAGTTTCAAAACTTTTGCTATTCTCATCTTCGACATTCATATGTTCTTTTCTATCTTTTAGTCTTGTGATCTCTTCTTCCTTTTCCTCTAATTTAGTCTTATTGCTCTCTTCTTGTTCTTTGATCATTTGTTTTAACTTCAAGATGTTCCGTAGACTTCTCCTAAGAAACTTCTTAGTGCTATTCAAAAGATAGTTATAATCTATATAATAGTGATCACTTCTATATCTATATAAAACCTCTTCAATTTCCTTTTGAAGTTTTAATATATTTTCTTCTATTATTTTCATGGGATAAGTACCATCAAACTTTACACAAACTGTTTCTACATCTTCTTCTTCACTTGTAGAGAAAAATTCATCATCATCATTGCAATCAAGGGTTTTTTAGTGTTCTTTACCTTCATTTGAAGTATCTTCACTCTATTCCTTTTTGCCAACATCAACACATAATTCTTTGCATTCATATTCAATATATTCCTTTGTGCTATTATCACTTGATTCTTTATTTTCACTTGAAATGTTTTCAAAATCACATTTAGAAATAATGCATTCAGGAGTTTTTGATGATTCTTTACCTTTGATGATCTTGATGGAGTGGTCTTCAATTTCTTCTTCCTCTTCCTTGCTTTGATATGTCTCCTCTATATTGAGCCATAGATCCTTGGCGGAAGTGCATTGTCCCATGCTTTGCTTGATAGGGATTGAGAATCCACTAAGAATGGTCTTGAGTGCCAATGCATCATTCTTTTTTCCTTCCCTTTGAGCTCCAAATTTGTCTTGTTCTTTAATGGAATATATCCACTGATGGTTGCATTCCAAATAGTTGCTCCCATTGTCTTCAAATACATACTCATATCTATTCTCCAAGTAGAATAGTTTTCCTCATCAAGGACTGGAACTTCATCATCCATTTGTGTGTCTATGGATCTCCTTCAAGCTTTATAAGGCTTGTAGTGAATCCATGCTCTGATAAAAATTATTGAACACACCTTCCACACTTATAGGGGGGGTAAATGAGTGTGGGGCTCTTTTCCCAAAACTTCCCTCTTCCACTAAAACTCATCAATTAGCATTCAACATTTATTCATTACCCATTGCTGTCATTTATAACCAGTTAGATGTAGGCACATATCAAAAACATATATCAGCAATATATTATCAAAAATTCATCACCACAATGAACACAAAGAACACAAGATGTATGTACAATTTCTTTTTATTACAGACTAGAATCCTTGGGGTTTATCAACAACAACTGAATAGAGTACAACTCTACAAGAGAAACAACTCTATATGCAAGTCTCATCTTACATTCGCAACACCAATTGAGATGAGGCAACAATCCTCAAAAGATATCAATCTGCCAATAGGTACGTGACCTGTCAGTAGTACAACCCATGTGTCCATGTGCCCTGGCTCACTACAGCCTGCGTGTGAATGCGGTCAGTGTATAATGAAACAAGTGTATGCTTCTGAGCAACTAGAGTTTTGCTTTTATTCACATGCTCAGATCCTCTGCAACCTGCAATCACTTTCACTTATCTCTTTCACTATCCAAACTGACCCATAGCCAGTCACAACACATCCAAGCTCTCCAATGGCTTTCTCATGCTCCACAACAAATCAATATGAATGCTATCTCAATCACATATAAATAACTATTATACCATAGCAATCATGTCACTACTGAATCACAAAAGTCTTGCTCACTCCCTTAACCAAATCAACCAAACTGAGCCACATCATACAATCCATACCAAGAATTCCCTAAGAATTCACAACACATTAAGCAATAGTATCCATCAAGACAATAATTTAACCATACCAGTGCCTCAGTGATAGATCTTAGGCCATAGAATGCAAATCTAGAACCTGCCTCATCATCCAATATATTGGCACCGACTCAAACAAAAATCTCCATGATTTTATCCACTCCATGCTCCCTGTACATAGTCAGGCCGCATTTACACTCACCCTATACACATCCATCCCACATGTACACACATCCTATACACACACAACCCATGTGGACATCAAAAAATAGGGTTTTCTATTAATCCGAGACTTTTTCCGTCAAGATCTCCGACATTGCCGAAACTTTGATGAATCCATGAGATCTTCCTCTCATTGTCTTCCTAAGAATAGATCTTCAATCATGCTCAAGAGATCCACACCAATAGGATGCTCTTACAAGAATCTCTCCATCAATACTCCACAAGATATTCACAAGAAGCTCTCCATTCATCCACAAAAGGGATTCTCATCACATGTACATTTTACAAGAGATCCTAGCTTCTTATTTATACTTTCATCTTCTATGTCACTTAACCCAATTTTTGGTTACTTAACCCATTTCTAGGTTACTTAACCTATTTTCCTTATTTTAGCGTTAACCACTTTCCATGAATATAAAGTTCTCTAATACCTTATCATTTGAATATTCCTTCTTGATTTTTTTCACTTCATTTTATCTTTTAAATAATCTTTCTTGATTTTGTAAGTTTACTTTATCATTTAAATAATGATTTCGTCTTTTCAATCACTTTGACTTATTTGACCTTTTGGGGCTTCAAGCCATCATATGGGGTTCCTTCAACTTCGTAGAGCCATAAATCTGAAACCATGAGGAGTTATGTGACATTCCA
Organism: Picea engelmannii; assembly: GCA_009831015.1. Classification (NCBI taxonomy): domain Eukaryota; kingdom Viridiplantae; phylum Streptophyta; class Pinopsida; order Pinales; family Pinaceae; genus Picea; species Picea engelmannii. The sequence goes on along the minus strand of ML791510.1, from coordinate 207,884 downwards.
CATACCATCGGAAATGGCATGTCAAGCACTATCCATCTAGGATAGTTTCACCAACAACCTCATTCATCGTCATCTCATTAATCCACATGCAAGAATTGGTCCTCCAACCATTCTTCTAGGATAACTCAATTTGTAAAGTGTCTTCCCGTGAGGGAATTCACTATACGGAGACTACTTTGGAGTTCATCCATTTGTGAACCTTATCAACCATGATAAGACAATAATGATTCATCTTTGCATCAATTCACCACTACATCATATATATCAACTATGCATCATGTATCAATGACAACTCATTTATCCATCTTCATCAATGCATCATATCAATGATCCATCTTTATCAATTGGTTTCCCCTTGGACATCTATCATTCTCATCAAGGGCATCATATCAATGATCCATATTTATAAATTGGTTTCCACTTGGACATCTATCATTCTCATCAATGCATATTCATTTCTCATCAATCATCAATCAATCAATTACTTGACATCAATCAATGACATCAATCAAACCAAACCATTTACATCAATGACATATGATCCAACAATCTCCCAAATAATCAAACCATTGGCATCAATGACAACATGATCCAACAACATGATCCAACAATCTCCGCCTTTGGCATTTATGGAAATACCAACATTGATGTCAACTCCAATTACCAATTATTGATGTCAACATGTAGATAAGGCATGCTCTTCATCAATAGTCAATGCGACTTTATCTCCACATCAATCTCTCCCATCAATAGACATCAATCACATCAATTTGATTATCTCTCCCCCTTTGACATCAATGGAAAAGGGCCATTATCCTCTTGGGGTTTCTCCCCCTATCTTGTTTCCTCTATATAATCTCTTCCCTTTTCAACAAGGGATATCAATCTGATGTAATGGTGAAAATACATCGAACATACTCCCCCTATGAACATTGGTCCCCCTTGAATTATGCGTCTATGCTCTTTCTTCAAATATCGGTCTCTTTTCTAGGTATGTATCTGATAAATATCTCCTCCTAGAATCATAGGAAGAATAATGACTCCCCCTATCTTCTCTGCAAGATGAACAATATGCTACCATATGACGATCCTTGGACCTATTCATGCATCAAAATTGTGTTATACCATTCATCATGAAATAAATATATGTCAACAATGAAATAGAGAATCATGAAAAATATATCCACCAAGTGCATCATGTACCAAAATGTCCTCACCATGCACAACACCCATGTACATCAACCATATACATCAACAATGTGCCAAAATATATCATCCATGAAATGTATCCACCATATGCCAACATGTGCATCTACCAATATTCAAACATGTGCATCTACCAATTATGCCAATCATGTGCATCCACCAATATGCCAACCATGTGCATCTACCAACATGCCAAACAATGTATCATATCACTCATGATAGGTCTCCGTCATGAACCAAGTGCCACAATCATGTATCAAACAAATTTCAATGTTGTGAAAATCAAGTAATACCATATATGAGTGTACTACTATGCACCAATACCACAAAATGATGAGTCTCATACATGTATGCCAAGTCCTCCATAAAACATGTGCCAATCATCCAACCATATGTCTCAACATGTAACTCAATCCATATGAAAAATGCATGCACCATGATATCAACATATGCTTCCAATAATAAATCATAATATATACCAGCCATGTGTTGGCAGCCAACCCACATTTTTTCTCGATTACTCTCAAAAGCTGCCTACACCCCTTGCGGTATCTTGACAAATCTTTGTCGCATTGTGCTAATGGACATGTGTCTCGTTTTTGCAACCATTACAATTCGATTTCGACTCAGTTTTCACAATTGCAAATGTGAAAACACCTATTTCGTTGATTATACTGTCGTCGTCTTTTTGATTTGTTGGTTGATACTTGATCACTGGTTTATCATATGATTGGTAAAGGTTTTATAAGTCTTATGTTCTTGATCATTATCTTACCTTGATTGCGCATTTGGATATATTCCACCATTAAACTTTTGGGCATGAAAGTTATTGGTCTTGTTTATGACAATTGTAACGTATTTGCTCATATTGTTTTATCCTTGTTATGGTTTTC
>ML791510.1:189194-202208 GCA_009831015.1 Picea engelmannii | reverse complement strand
TTAGTAGATTGTGTGTATATAAGTAGTTAGTAATTTGTAGTTAGATTAGTATAGTTAGTTTTAGTTGTTTTATTAGTTTCTAGTTTCCTTAGTTTTAGTTTAATTTCTTTTATTTAGTTAGTTAGTTTGTTTTACTTAGTTTTTATTAGTTTCTAGTTTCCTTAGTTTAGATCATTTAGCTTAAATCACTTTCTCTTTGGTTTCCTTATGAGACCTTAGAGCGGCCAACGGAGCCGTTAAACTCGTTAGGGTGGTCCATACCAAATGGCTTGGGTTATTTAGACAACCCCGGACCGGTTCCACTCTCCCAGTTGACGGACGGTCATTTTCGCCCGTCAACACCATGTACACCACCATTGTCACAAAATGATTAATTCCAACAAATCAGCATCAATCCATACTCTTGGGTTAGTGCCATGCACACAATATTTATTTTTATTATACCATTGTGTGATCTCACCATGAAAAAATGCAGCAAACAGTGTTAGAAACTGCAATAAAATATGTTAGACCCTAAAATATAGAGTTATACCATCACATCAAACTCCAAGACATGTGCATTGCCTTTTTCCCAAGGCTTTACAACATACACGTGACCTGTTGCACAACTAAGTGCATGTGTACACGACCTATTCAAGGTCAGAACACATGTACATGCAACTGTCACCACTATTACTTGTGTGTTCCTTAGTAGATGACACTTTTGAACTTCCCTTCAATCTTTCATTTTGATTTGGCTGCTCTTTCTTGTTCACCCACTTCTGTAGATGACCCTTCTCTTTAGAACTTCATCTCTGAGTATCCATCTTTTCAAAGATGTCTCCCTTTCTTACTGCATTCCTTCTTCTATCCATTCTATGTGAAGTCCACATCATGGAATTTCTTCTTGTGTTCTAGCACTCCTCGGATTTGTGGCCAAATCCACCACAGTTGTAGCATCTCATCGAGTTACAGTGAACATCAATATGTCTTACTTGATCACATCTCAAACACCTTTTTGTGTTATAGAGTCTTCTATTATATCTCCTTTCATAACATCTACATTTAAAATCTTTGTGACCATATCCATTACATGAATAACAATGCCCATGAAAAATACTTTCATACCTTCGCTTTGGTGTCCCAAAAATGCCTTCTTGATGTCTTCCTTGCTTTTTACTTTTGAAATTTTCTTTGCCTTGTGTAGATGGTTTCTTTGCAATTTTATCTTCTTTATTTGATGGAATTACCTCATGCTTCTTTGAGGTGCTTGCTTACTCATGTGTATCTTCTGTTTTGTATCCAAAACCTGATTTATCACATGATGGTCTTTGACTTTCCAAGATCTCATCCAAGATTCGTGAGCTATTCAAGAATTTGTTTGACTTTTCCACCTTCTTTCTAAGGTCAACAATTTCATCTTCTAATTTGCAACATGAATCTTCCTTTTCATTTATTTGAATCTTCAATAGTTCCTGTATTCTTTTGGCTTCTTCAATTTGGGTCTTGAGATGGACAATAGTTTCAAAACTTTTGCTATTCTCATATTCTACATTCATATATTATTTTCTATCTTTTAGTCTTGTGATGTCTTCTTCCTTTTCTTCTAATTTAGTCTTATTGCTCTCTTATTTTTCTTTGATCATTTGTTTTAACTTCAAGATGTGCCTTAAACTTCTCCTAAGAAACTTCTTAGTGTTTTCTGAAAGATAGTTATAGTCTATATAATAGTGATCACTTCTATATCTATATAAACCCTCTTCAATTTCCTTTTGAAGTTTTAATATATTTCCTTCTATGCTTTTCATGGGATTAGTACCATCAAACTTTACACAAATTGTTTCTACATATTCTTCTTCACTTGTAGAGAAAAATTATTCATCATCATTGCAATCAAGGGTTTTTTAGTGTTCTTTACCTTCATTTGAAGTATCTTCACTTTCTTCCTTTTTTCCAACATCAACACATAATTCTTTGCCTTCATCTTCAAGATATTCCCTTCTTCTATTATCACTTGATTCTTTATCTTCACTTGAAATGTTTTCAAAATCACATTTAGAAACAATGCATTTAGGAGTTTTTGATGATTCTTTACCTTTGATGATCTTGATGGAGTGGTGTTCAATTTCTTCTTCCTCTTCCTAGCTTTGATATGTTTTCTCTATATTTAGCCATAGATCCTTGGTGGAAGTGCATTGTACCATGCTCTCCTTGATAGGGAGTGAGAGTACACTAAGAATGGTCTTGAGTGCCAATGCATCATTCTTCTTTCCTTCCCTTTGAGCTGCAAACTTTGACTTGTTCTTTAATGAAATATATCCACCAATGGTTGCCTTCCAAATAGTTGTTCCCATTGTCTTCAAATACGCTCTCATCTCTATTCTCCAAGTAGAATAGTTTTCCTCATCAAGGATTGGAACTTCATCATCCATTTGTGTGTCTATGGATCTCCTTCAAGCTTGTTAAGGATTGTGGTGAAGGCATGCTCTGATACCAATTGTTGAACACACCTTCCACACTTATAGGGGGGGTGAATGAGTGTGGGGCTCTTTTTCCAAAAACTTCCCTCTTGCACTAAAACTCATCAATTAGCATTGAACATTTATTCATTACCCATTTTTTTCATTTATAACTAGTTAGATGTAGGCACATATCAACAACATATATCAGCATTATATCATCAACAAGTCATCACCACAATGAACACAAAAAAAAAAAGATGTATGTACAATTTATTTTTATTACGGACTACAATACTTGGGGTTTATCAACAGCTCTACAAGAGAAAGAACTCTATATGCAAGTCTCATCTTACATTCGCAGCACCAACTGAGATGAGGCAAGAATCCTAAAAATATATCAATCTGTCAATAGGTATGTGACCTGTCAGTAGTGCATCCTACGTGTGCACGTGGCCTGGCTCACTACAACCCATGTGTGAACGTGGTGAGTGTATAATGCAACAGGCATATGCTTCTGAGAAACTAGAGTTTTTCTTTTCTTCACATGATCAGATCCTCTTCAACCTACAATCAGTTTCTCTTCTGTCTGTCACTATCCAAACTGACCCATAGCCAGTCATAACACATCCAATCTCTCCAATATCTTTCTCATGCTCCACAACAAATCAATATGAATGATATCTCAATAACATATAAATAACTAGTATACCATAGCAATCATGTCACTACTGAATCAAAGAAGTCTTGCTCACTTCATCAACAAAATCAACCAAACTGAGCCACATTATAGAAGCCATACCAAGAATTCCCTAAGCATTCAAAACACATCAAACAACAGTATCCATCAAGACAATAATGTAACCATACTAGAGTCTCAGTGATAGATTTGAGGCCATATAATGCAGATCAAGAACTTTCCTCATCATCCAAGATCTTGGCACCAACTCAAACAAAAATCTCCATGATTTTATCCACTCTACGCTCCCTGTACACAGTCAGCCCACATTTACACTCACCCTATACACATCCATCCCATGTGTACATGCATCCTATACACAGACAGCCTGTGTGTACATCAGAAAATAGGGTTTTCTGTGAATACGAGACTTTTGTCGTCAAGATCTTCGACATTGCCGAAACTTTGATGCATCCATGAGATCCTCCTCTCACTCTCTTCTTGAGAATATATCTTCAATCATGCTCAAGAGATACAAAACAATAGGATTCTCTTACAAGAATCTCTCCATCAATACTCCACAAGACATTCACAAGAAGCTCTCCATTCATCCACAAAAGGGATTCTCATCACATGTACATTTTACAAGAAATCTTAGCTTCTTATTTATACTTTCATCTTCTATGTCACTTAACCAAATTTTTGGTTACTTAACCCATTTCTAGGTTACTTAACCTATTTTCCTTATTTTAGGGTTAACCACTTTCCATGAATATAAAACTCTCTAATACTTTATCATTTGAATATTCCTTCTTGATTTTTTGCACTTCATTTTATCATTGAAATAATCTTTCTTGATTTTTTCAATTTACTTTATCATTTAAATAATGATTTTGTATTTTCAAGCACTTTGACTTCTTTGACCTTTTGGAGCTTCAAGCCATCATATTAAGTTCCTTCAACTTCGTACAACCATAACTCTCAAACTGTGAGGCGTTATGTGACATTCCACATACCATCAGAAATGACATGTCAAGCACTATCCATCTAGGATAGTTTCACCAAAAAATTCATTCATCTTCATCTCATTAATCCAGATGCAAACATGGGTCCTCCAACCGTTCTTCTAGGATAACTCAATCCGTAAAGCGTCTTCCCATGAGGGATTTCAGCATACGGGGACCACTTTGGAGTTCATCCATTTGTGCACCTTATCAACCATGATAATACAATAATGATTCATCTTTGCATCAATTCACCACTAAATCATATATATCAACTATGCATCATGTATCAATGACAACTCATCTATCCATCTTCATCAATGCATCATATCAATGAATCATCTTTATCAATTGGTCTCCACTTGGACATCTATAATTCTCATCAAGGGCATCATATCAATGATCCAACTTTATAAATTGGTTTCCACTTGGACATCTATCATTCTCATCAAGGGCATCATATCAATGATCCATCTTTATAAATTGGACATCTATCATTCTCATCAATGCATATTCATTGTTCATCAATCATCAATCAATCAATTACTTGACATCAATCAATGACATCAATCAAACCAAACCATTTACATTAATGACATATGATCCAACAATCTCCCAAATAATCAAACCATTGGCATCAATGACAACATGATCCAACAATCTCCCCCTTTGGTATTGATGGCAATACCAACATTGATGTCAACTCCAATTACCAATTATTGATGTCAACATGTAGACAAGTCATGCTCTTCATCAATAGTCAATGTGACTATCTCTCTACATCAATATCTCCCATAAATAGACATCAATCACATCAATGTGGTTATCTCTCCCCCTTTGACATCAATGGAAAGGGGTCATTATCCTCTTGGGGTTGCTCCCCCTATCTTGTTGCTGCTATATGATCTCTCCCCTTTTCAACAAGGGATATCAATCTGATTTAATGCTGAAAATACATCGAACATACTCCCCTTGTGAACATTGCTTCCCCTAGGATTATGCCTTTGTGCTCTTTCTTCAAATATAGGTCTCTTTTATAGGTATGTATCTGATAAATATATCCTCCTACGATCCTTGGACTTGTTCATGCATCAAAATTGTGCTATACCATTCATCATGAAACAAAATATATGTCAACAATAGAGAAACATGAACAATATATCCACCAAGTGCATCATGTACCAAAATGTGCCCACCATGCACAACAACCATGTACATCAACAATGTACATCAACAATGTGCCAAAATATATCGTCCATGAAATGTATCCACCATATGCCAACATGTGCATCTACCAATATTCCAACATGTGCATCTACCAATTATGTCAATCATGTGCATCCACCAATATGACAACCATGTGCATCTACCAATATGCCAAACAATGTATCATATCACTCATGATATGTCTCCATCATGAACCAAGCGCCACAATCATGTATCAAACAAATACTAATGTTGTGAAAATCAAGTAATACCATATATGAGTGTACTACTATGCACCAATACCACAAAATGATGAGTCTCATACATGTATGCCAAGTCCTCCATAAAACATGTGCCAATCATTCAACCATATGTCTCAACATGTAGCTCGATCCATATAAAAAATGCATGCACCATGATATCAACATATGCTTCCAATAATACATCATAATATATACCAGCCATGTACACCACCATCATCACAAAATGATTAATCCCAACAAATCAGCATCAATCCATACTCTTGGGTTAGTGCCATGCACCTAATATTTATTTTTGTTATACCATTGTGTGATCTCACCATGAAAAAATGCAACAAACAGTGTCAGAAACTGCAATAAACAATGTCAGACCCTGGAATACAGAGTTATACCATCACATCAAACTCCAAGCCATGTGCATTTCCTTTTTCCCAAGGCTTTACAACATACACGCAACCTACTGCACAACTGAGTGCGTCTGTACACCAACTGTCACCACTGTTACCAGCTTGTGCCTTAGTAGATGACACTTTTAAACTTCCCTTCAATCTTTCATTCCGATCTGGCTGCTCTGTCTTCTTCACCCACTTCTGTAGATGACCCTTCTCTTCAGAGCTTATGCTCTGAGTATCCATCTTTTCAAATATGTCTCCCTTTCTTACTACTTTCCTTCTTCTATCCATGCTATGTGAAGTCCTCATCATGGAATTTCTTCTTGTGTTCCAGCACTCCTAGGATTTTTTTCCAAATCCACCACAGTTGTAACATCTCATAGAGTTACAGTGAACAACAATATGTCTTACTTGATCACATCTCCAACACCTTTTGTTGTTATAGAGTCTTCGATTATATCTCCTTTCATAAGACCTAAATTTCAAAGCTTTGTGACCAAATTCATTACATGAATAACAATGCCCATGAAAAATACTTTCATACCTTTTCTTTGGTGTCCCAAAAATGGCTTCTTGATGTCTTCCTTGCTTTGTACTTTTGAAATTTTATTTACCTTGTGTAGATGGTTTCTTTGCAATTTTATCTTCTTTCTCTGATGGAATTACCTCGTGCTTCTTTGAGGTGCTTGCTTTAGCATGTGTATCTTCTCTTTTGTATCCAAGACCTGATTTATCACATGATGGTCTTTGACTTTCCAACATCTCATCCAAGATTCGTGAGCTATTCAAGAATTTGTTTGACTTTTCCACCTTCTTTCTAAGGTCAACAATTTCATCTTCTAATTTGCAACATGAATCTTCCTTTTCATTTATTTGAATCTTCAATAGTTCCTCTATTCTTTTGGCTTATTCAATTTGGGTCCTGAGATGGACAATAGTTTCAAAACTTTTGCTATTCTCATCTTCTACATTCATATCTTCTTTTCTATCTTTTAGTCTTGCAATCTCTTCTTCCTTTTCTTCTAATTTAGTCTTATTTCTCTCTTCTTGTTCTTTGATCATTTGTTTTAACTTCAAGATGTGCCTTAGACTTCTCCTAAGAAACTTCTTAGTGTTATCCGAAAGATAGTTATAGGCTTTGTAATAGTGATCACTTCTATATCTATATAAACCATCTTCAATTTCCTTTTGAAGTTTTAATAGATTTCCTTCTATTCTTTTCATGGCATAAGTACCATCAAACTTTACACAAACTGTTTCTACATCTTCTTCTTCACTTGTAGAGAAAAATTCATCATCATCATTGCAATCAAGGGTTTTTGAGTGTTCTTTACCTTCATTTGAAGTATCTTCACTTTCTTCCTTTTTTCCAACATCAACACATACTTATTTTCCTTCATCTTCAAGATCTTCCTTTGTGCTATTATCACTTGATTCTTTCTCTTCACTTGAAATGTTTTCAAAATCACATTTAGAAATAATGCATTCAAGATTTTTTGTTGATTGTTTACCTTTGATGATCTTGATGGAGTGGTCTTCAATTTCTTCTTCCTCTTCCTTGCTTTGATATGTCTCCTCTAGCTTTAGCCATAGACCCTTGGCGGAAGTGCATTGCCCCATGCTCTCCTTGATAGGGCTTGAGATTCGACTAAGAATGGTCTTGAGTGCCAATGCATCATTCTTCCTTCCTTCCCTTTGAGCTTCAAAGTTTGACTTGTTCTTTAACGGAATATATCCATCGATGGTTTCCTTGCAAATAGTTGCTCCCATTGTCTTCAAATACATTCTCATCTCTATTCTCCAAGTAGAATAGTTTTTCTCATCAAGGATTGGAACTTCATCATCCATTTGTGTGTCTATGGATCTCCTTCAAGCTTGTTAAGGCTTGCAGTGAAGGCCTTCTCTGATACCAATTGTTGAACACACCTTCCACACTTAGGGGGGGGTGAATGAGTGTGGGGCTCTTTTTCCCAAAACTTCCCTCTTGCATTAAAACCCATCAATTAACATTCAACATTTATTAATTACACATTGTTGTCATTTATAACCAGTTAGATGTAGGCACATATCAGCAACATATATCAGCAATATATCATCAACAAGTCATCACAAAAATGAACACAAAGCACATAAGATGTATGTAAAATTTCCTTTTTATTACGGACTACAATCCTTGGGGTTTATCAACAACAACTGAATAGAGTACAACTCTACAAGAGCACTAGCTCTATATGCAATACTCATATTACATTCTCAGCACCAACTGAGATGAGGCAACAATCCTCAATAGATATCAATATGTCAATAGGTACATGACATGTTAGTAGTGTAGCCCATGTGTTCACGCACCCTAGCTCACTACAGCCCGTGTGTGAATGCGGTCAGTGTATAATGCAACAAGCTTATGATTTTGAGCAACTAGAGTTTTTCTTTTCTTCATATGCTCAGATCCTCTCCAACCTAAAATCTCTTTCTCTTCTATCTTCCACCGTCTAAACTGACCCACAACTAGTCACAACACATCCAAGCTCTCCAAGAGCTTGCTCATGCTCCACAACAAATCAATATGAGTGCCATCTCAATCACGTATAAATAACTAGTATAGCATAGCAATCATGTCACTGCTGAATCACAAGAGTGTTTCTCACTCCATCAACCAAATCAACCAAACTGAGCCACATCATAGAATCCATACCAAGAATTCCCTAAGCATTCACAACACATCAAGCAATAGTATCCATCAAGACAATAATGTAACCATACCAGTGTCTTGGTGATAGATCTGAGGCCATAGAATGCAGATCTAGAACCTGCCTCATCAGCCAAGAGCTTGGCACCAGTTCAAACAAAAATATCCATGATTTTATCCACTCCACACTCCCTGTACACAATCATACCACATGTACACTCACCCTATACATAGCCAGACCGCGTGTACACGCACCCTATACATAAACAACCAACGTGGACATCAGAAAATAGGATTTTATGTGAATCTGAGACCTTTTTCATCAAGATCTTCGACATTGCCGAAATTTTGATGCGTCCATGAGATCCTCCTCTCACTCTCTTCCTCAGGATAGATCTTCAATCATGCTCAAGAGATCCACACCAATAGGATGCTCTTACAAGAAGCTCTCCATCAATACTCCACCAGATATTCACAAGAAGCTCTCCATTCATCCACAAAAGGGATTCTCATCACATGTACATTTTACAATATATCCTAGCTTCTTATTTATACTTTCATCTTCTAGATCACTTAACCCAATTTTTGGTTACTTAACCCATTTCTAGGTTACTTAACCTATTTTCCTTATTTTAGGGTTAACCACTTTCCATGAATAAAAGGTTCTCCAATACTTTATCATTTGAATATTCCTTCTTGATATTTTTCACTTCATTTTATCATTTAAATAATCTTTCTTTATTTTGTCACTTTACTTTATCATTTAAATAATGATTTCTTCTTTTCAAGAACTTTGACTTCTTTGACCTTCTGGGGCTTCAAGCCATCATATGGGGGTCCTTCAACTTTGTAGAGCCACAACTCTCAAACCGTGAGGAGTTATGTGAAATTCCACATACCATCAGAAATGGCATGTCAAGAACTATCCATCTAGGATAGTTTCACCAACAACTTCATTCATCTTCATCTCATTAATACACATGCAAGCATGGGTCCTCCAACCGTTCTTCTAAGATAACTAAATCTGTAAAGCGTCTTCCCGTGAGGGCTTTCACCATAAGGGGACCACTTTGGAGTTCATCCATTTGTGCACCTTATCAACCATGATAAGACAATAATGATTCATCTTTGCATCAATTCACCATTGCATCATATATATCAACTATGCATCATGTATCAATGACAACTCATTGATCCATCTTCATCAATGCATCATATCAATGATCCATCTTTATCAATTGGTTTCCACTTGGGCATCTATCATTCTCATCAAGGGAATCATATCAATGATCCATATTTATCAATTGGTTTCCACTTGGACATCTATCATTCTCATCAATGCATATTCATTGTTCATCAATCAACAGTCAATCATTTACTTGACATCAATAAAAAAAAACCATTTACATCAATGACATATGATCCTTGAATCTCCCAAATAATAAAATTATTGGCATCAATGACAACATGATCCAATAGAGCGCAAGTGTGCACCAGGGCCGAGGTTAACTAGTTTCCAAAGCTCAAGAGAGATAGAGTTGTTAGGAACTTAGATGAATCACATAAATCCTTGGAGGGAGAAACGTAGATAGCCATGCACCAGTAGATTTAGTAAAAATGTGAGGAGGATAAGGCTGAGAAGCTATCCAACACTTGAGATATAGGGTCCATTGGTCTCAGGGAAGATCGAGCCGTTGATTTGGCACCCGTGGATATCGGGAATTCAGAAATTGGGAGAATAGAGGTGAGCCAACCTCGATAGTTGTGAAATTCAAAATTGCTATAACATTTGAGTCGTTAAATCATGGGGAGCGTGAGTCGTTGATTTGGCACCCATGGATATCTGGAATTCAGGAATCAAGAGAGTAGAGGTGAGCCCATATCCAACTCCGCGAAATGAAAAATCGCGATGAGATCTGAGTGTTGAATCCAACAGAGATGTGGCAGGAGATCAACATTTCGCTGGCTCACAAATCAGGAAATTCAAATGTGATATTTGTAGAAACTCACGATATGTGAAGTCATGAAATGATATGGGTCATTGAATCACTGAGATATCTCAACCGTTGATATGATATGAATCATTTTGGAGCTTTGTGAGTTGGGAGTTTCAAGGCAACTCACAACAGGAAATCACAATTTGATCACAGCCATCGATCAAAGGGAGAATGAGGACCATTGATTTGAGAAGGACATATGGCATACCACGTCAAAAGACTACATCAATAAGGACATGTGGTTCAATCAAAAAATGACAAGTGTCAAGTTGATTCATCATTTCAGGGATTTGGAAACCATAAATTCGAGTGACACATGGTAGTTTCTCAGCTCATGACACATCATCGACTGACGCAAGAGTTACGTCACTCCGAGAATTTTTCTTCGGTATTTTTACTACTAGTACTCACCCAAAGACCCGAAGTCCCAAAGGCTGAAGTCTCAGAGCAGAGGATAGTCATTGGATTAAAGAGGACATGCATCAGTGGATTTTCAACTACAGGAAAAATAAAAGGAAGGATGAATGAGAGTTTGAGAATTTAAATCTATGAAGGTCGGAGAGACGAAGGAGATATTGACCATTGATTTGAGAGGGACATGCATCATTGGATCATGGACTCCACGTGAAATGCTCCGAGAACAAACAAGAACTTGAGAATTGAAACTTCTGGAGCCCAAATTAGGAAATCGATCTCGTTCGTTGGTTTGGAGGGACACGTGTCATCTGATTGATGAGACTAAGGATCGCTCATGGATAAAGGAAATAAGGAAAAATTGTCGATTGAAGAGGACAGATGTCAGTATATATTCCATTCCAAAAGATATCCAGTTAGCAACAATAGGGCTTGAGAGTTGAAACTCCCAGAGCCTGGATCATGAAGGAAACCTCAGCCATTGATGGAGGTAGGAGAGATCTGGTACGTGGACTTGAGAGGACATATCTAAACCCTCCATTCAAGAGCACTGTCAATATCGTGAGATCGACGCTCATGCTCCATTATGGGGACATAACATGCTCAGGCCTTATTTTTTCGTGGATGGGCCCACAATCGTGTGGTCAAATGAATTTCATAGCACAAGATCATATCAAGAAAAGGAGATAGCTCTCACTAGACTGAGATCAGGAAGCACCTTCTGAATAAGCATTTTGTCACTATTGATGGTCACATGAAGGAAGGGGCTTAGAAGCCAAAGATGCCATAGACGCCTGAATGTAACTGATAGAAAATACCATGAGTCTGGATTTCCATAGAAGCTAAGGAATCTCAACATAACAACCACTAATGATGAACTCACAGGCAACAGAACTGCCAGAGAAGATGGGGAGTTTCCATGATGATCACGAGAAGGATCGATGTGAGAAATTCATGAAGAACAAAGTTGTGAATTGATTCTTCTATAAAACCATGGAGGAGTAAGGAAGAGCCATAGTGAAAAACCTATGGGGTAGAATAGTGACGTTGTGAAGAGCATGTAGAGCTATTGTGCATGAAGGATGCAGAAGGTGCACATAGAGTATAAAAACACATAACAAAGAAGATTTGGGTCCGGCTATGGAGTATAATTCATGTGTGTAGAAGCGTGTTGTGTGTAGAAGTTGAAGAATAGGAGAATCAAGGAACATAAATTCATATCTGAGAGAAGAATGGAAAGTTTAGTATACGCGAAGAGAGAGACACTGATGTAGGAAGGGCAGAGCAGTGTAGTATAACAATGATGTGACTGGTAAGCCATAGATAAATTTTGTATCATTTTGATAAAGTTTTGAAAAGGAAATATTTATATTTCAGAGTGGTAGCGAGGTGCTAGGGAAGACTGTTGTCCTCAGAAGTTTCAAGTGGGTTCTTGAACACAGGGAGTTGTAGATTCCATCTGGTTGGAGCCAATAAAACCAGGGTGGCATGATGGTGAAAGGGAGAACTATTGTTCTCTGTTATACAGGTTGGTGCCTCTGTGACTGAAAGTTGGTGCTTCCATCTAGTTGGTGCTGGAACACTCAAAGATTAGGTGCTTCCTTCTAGTAGGTGCTAGAGAAACTAGAGATTTGGTGCTCTCAACAAGTTGCAGCTTGTAAATGAGAGGTGGTTGCCTCACAATGAGTTGGAGTTCATGAGAATGATAATGTACAGAAAATAAAGATTACTTATCATATCAAAAAGAAGAGGTTTTTCCCTTTATGGGTTTCCTTGGGAAATTTTTGTTTCTGTATATTTCATGTGTGTGATTGATGTTGAATATTCTATTTCTTACCTCCCTACATTATTGTGATTTTCATTGAACGCTTTGTAAAGAGTTTAAAATAACCATATTTTTTTAAAAATGGTAACAACTGATTCACCCCCCCCCCC
>ML791510.1:159191-189162 GCA_009831015.1 Picea engelmannii | reverse complement strand
CAGAGTCGGTTCCTTTTATCTAAGGGTAGATCCTAGAGATTAAACATGAATATCCATGAAGGAACTTCAACCAATAAGCCCCCCCTTTCAATGGAACAAACTTTTCCTTATGGAAAGTTAGGATGAGAACCTATATAATGGCTTTAGGTGCATATGTCTGGGATGTGGTAGAGACTAGCTATGCAAAGTCAGTTATACTAGCCTCTAAGGATGGCAAGCTAGAATTCAGCTTCAATGCTAAGGCTATGGATGCTATTCTGAGTGGGCTTGCAGAAGAAAAATTTGTAAAAGTTATCCACTTAGAATCTGCCAAGAAAATGTGGGACAAACTCATTAGAAGTTATGAAGGTAATGAGAAGGTAAAGGATGCCAAGCTTCAAACCTACAAATTACAGTTTGAACAGCTAAAGATGAAATAGGATGAAACTATTGGGAAGTGCTTTCTGAGGGTTGAAGAACTGGTGAATGCCATGAAGAGTCTTGGTGAGAAGTTTGAAGACGTAGTTTTGTTCCAGAAGATTTTATGATCTTTGCCAGATAGGTGCAACCCAAAGGTATCTTCCATAGAAGAACTCAATGATATAAAATCTCTTCCTTTTGATCAACTTCTAGGAATGTTGACTTCATATGAAATGAGGATAGGTAAAGATAAATCCACATCTAGAGAAGAATGATTTAAAGCTGATAAGAATGAGGATTATTAGCCTGATGAAATTTAAGAAAAAATTGTGAGAATAATAACGAAAGGATTAGGCAAGTACCAAGGAAAATTTTCTTTCAAATGTTTCAACTACGGAAATATAGGTCACTTTGCATCTATGTGTCCACACAAGAAGCAGGATCAAAATTCAGAAGGAGAAAACAAGTTCAAACCCAGGAGTTTTGATAAAAAGAAAATTTTATGCGTAAACAATGATGACTCTTCAAAAGACATATATAGTGTGTAATGAACCTCAAATTCACCCCCCAAAAAAATAAAAAATTATATGACATAGTTCAATTTTGTTTAAGCATAGAATTTAAGAGAAGGTAATATTAATTTCTGTCCATAATGTCATTACTCGCCAGTCTAGTTTATCTTGAATAGAAAAGCTTATGAGGGTACATTCTTTCCATAATTATATCACTTCCCTTGAATCTCAAACTACTCCAACATACTTATGTAAATAGGCAATCTCCAAACTCAGGTCGAAGGAACCTTTGATGTTCAGAGAGATGAATCTCAGAAGGGATAACACCTTCAAAGTATTCAAAGGGTGGCAGATATCGAAATCGTCTCACAGAGGTCAAGTTTAGGTGGAAGAACGCCAAGTCATTTGGCCAGAGATCCTTGAGCAGAGAGATCAAATGACGAAATTCTTCGTGGGGAGGCACTGAAATCCTGTGGACCGTTGGATATCGTATATCTGTGAGGAGGTTAAGAATGAGCATCCTTTAGTGTTCAGAAGCTCAGGAAGAGTGGCGACCGTTGGATGAGAAGTAACAGGAGCCATTGATCTCGTGCTTGAATTTTGTCATTTCGGAGTTCGGTTTTTGGGGCAGCAAGGGGTTTTGGAGTTGATGTATTGTGAACTTCCAGTTCATGAAATCCCAAAAGCATCAGGATTGTTGACATCAAGAAAAAAGGCCAAAAACCATTAAGTCCCCTTTCAGCATTTCGGGTCCCGAGAGTTCGAAGGGCCCAAAAATATTGCAGCCAGAATCGCGAAACCCTGAAATGTGAAATGGAAAACCCATTAAGCCCATTTTTGGCATTTTGGGTCCTGGGAGTTCGAAGGGCCTAGAAAAGTTGTAGCCGGAGTCGTGAAATCCCGAATCATGAAATCTAAAAACCCTGAACCCCAAAACCCCGAAGAACTATATGTACAGGCTTCTTCCAATTCAAACATTCAAGGATAGATCTGCTAGAAATTTAATTACAGAAGTAAACATATGCCTATAAATAGATCGGTACCTTTCACGCTCATATATACATAGAAAATTCTACCTAGAATTTGATTTCAGAGTTAAAAAAATGCTCTTGTAGGTGGATCTTATTCTTTCAAGTTCATATATAGATAGTTTTATCTAGTGTTTTGTTTCAGGAGGAACCATCCCAAACTTTAATCTTTGAACATAAACTTCTTACAACGAACATATGTCATCCATGGAAATTATTTCAACCGAGAAAAATTAGACACATAAAACCAGATACACGAATCATTCAAATAAAGACTGAGCATATTTTAAAAGAAGGTAAAATACCAAATTGTTATTTTAGCATTCGGGATTTCCTTATTACATATGCACGAAGTTCCTTTGCTTTACTAAATCCCGAAATCTTGAACCCCGAAACCCCGAAATGTTGGGACCACAGTCCTTTTGCATTTCGTGATTCGGCACATCTTGTTTCATTTAGTTTATGCATCAGGTGTTCAAAAACCCTGAAATCCTGAACCAAGAAATGTTGAAATGTGGGGCCCACAATCCTTTCACATTTCGTGATTCGACACTTCTTAGTTTTTTGTGTTCGGTGTTTGTAGTTGCCGAAAACCGATTGACTTCGGCTTTTCACACCATTTTATTCTCTAATGTTTAAACGTTTAAAAAAAAATGGTAAAGGTTTTGATTAAACGTCTCCAAACCCTTATGCTTACAGAGCTCTCCATTCTTTCATTTCCATGAATTTCAACTATGACTAGTTAGGCTATTCATTTTCATTATTTCATTTCCAGAAAATGTATTTATGACTAATTAGATTATTTGTCTTCTAGTATGTTTCGCACCTATTGAATATACCTATATCAGGCATTTAAAATGAGTCATGTAATTTGTATGGTTATCTATACAAATATATATTTATATATATCCACACACATAGCTATTTCCTATTGTGTAGTCATTCCAACAGTAATTTAATTCAATAGAACATATCGCCCAGAATTAAGAGATAATCCACAGGGAGATGCCTGTACACATAGGTATGTAAAAGTTTTAAACCCCATAATTACTTCCGGGATAGAATCTACACAAATCTTATATCAAAAGATAAAATAACCAGATATACATATGAGACATTGATCTGGTGAAGATCTCTAGTATAATATAATGAAATAGTATTCTATTTAACACAGTTATGCTTTCTAATAAATTACCACATCTTGATTTCCTTCTGGTAGAGAGACTAAATAGTTTTTCCTCGATATCTAACAATTCAAACTCTAGGGGTTTTGACCTACATTTCATTTCATTCCTTCAAAATTATATAAAATAGAGTACTCCATTCATTCTTAGGAAAATGCAATTCGATCAGCCAATAATTCATCATGACATGCAAACAGAGAAGGAAAGGTTTACATATCTGGAATAGTTCGCAAAAAGACAAAGGGAACAACCATGTTCCTCCCAACCGTAGAATAGGGCAGCCAAAGTCACTTGCCCAATTCACCCCCTAGCCTGACCATGAAACCATGAGGGCGAACTTGGAAAAATACTCCTCAGAAATGTCCTTCAATTCTAGTAGTTATCCTCTTGCATCACACTTACTTAGCAGTGCTCATAACAACAAGAAAAATCCATTTTAGTAGACTACTCTTGCCTCACACTCAATATGTAGTGTTCATAAATGAAAGAGAGCTCCAAAAATCTTTTTCCCCAGCATACTTGGCAGCGTCCTGCCTCCTCGCATATGCTATATATCAATTTTTCCCAGGTTGTTTTTCCCTCCCTTGGGGGATTTTTGCAGCTTTCTAAACCCCTGATTTTCAGGGGCTTCCCATGGCCAAATCTCTGATTTTCCACTTGTAATCATCAGCCCAGAGGTAGTTCCAACTTGTTCCCCCCTCATGGAGTCATGGTAAGCTGATTTTAACATGGTTGTTCCATTTGACCTCCTGCAATTAATATAAATATTATGTTTTTATACAAGTGTCATAGTCAGATAGTTAGTTGAGTCCCAATCATAACTTTGCCCAACAGTCATAATAATTAATTACAAATATCAAATTGAAAATTTGGAATTGCCATAAATGGCAAAAAAATTCCAAATTCGAATTTACTAAAAACGAAATTAAATTTCCCTCAAATTTAACTTTCAAAAACATTTTATTTTTGGGATATCACATCCTTTCCCCCTTCAGTAAAACACTGTCCTTAGTGTTTGTTCCTTTCCTGGAACAGGATTGGATGAGATTTCCATAAATCTCTCTCCAACTCCCAAGTGGCCTCCTTAGGACTAAAGTGCTTCCATTGGACCTTTACCTGAGTGACGGTTCTATTCCGAGTTGCCATTTCTCTCTGGTCTAGAATGTGTAGGGGTTCCACCTGGAACTCTCCCTCTGGTTCCACTTGCACCAAGTCCTAATCAATCCTATGAGTAGGGTCATGAATATAATTTTTCAACAAATAAACATGAAATACATTATGAATTCTTAGATTAGCTAGAAGTGGAAGTTGATA
This sequence comes from Picea engelmannii, assembly GCA_009831015.1. Lineage (NCBI taxonomy): Eukaryota > Viridiplantae > Streptophyta > Pinopsida > Pinales > Pinaceae > Picea > Picea engelmannii. Next base: position 184,725 of record ML791510.1, on the reverse strand, counting down.
TGCTACAGGTCCAATTCAAGCTAGTATCTCGAAGGGCCCACAAAACCTGGTTGCTAGCTTGGCACAATTCCCTAACTTCAATGAGCTTTTTTGGGATTTGACCTTGAAATAAACATGTTCTCCTACTTGAAATTCCAAGTGTCTTCTTTTTTGATATACATAGATCTTCTGTCTGTCCTGTGCTTCTTTCAAGTTCTATTGTACCTTCCTTACCATGTTCTCCATTTCTTGGAGCATCTTTGGTCCAACCATGAGTCTGTCAGTCGGGTTATCCTAGCTGATTGGAGTCATACACTTTCTATCGTACAGTATTTCGAACGGGCTCAACTTAGTCGAATTTTGGTACCCATTGTTATATGCAGATTCTTCCAAGTGTAGGTAGTCTTCCCACTAGTTTGGTTTTGTTCTTACATACATGTGGAGCATATCCTCTATGATTTGGTTTGTCCTTTTAGTCTGTCCATTTGTTTGTGGATGATAACTCATACTGAATTTCAAATTAGTATTTAGCCATGCAAACAATTCCTTCCAAAAAGTGGATGTGAATTTTACTTCTCTATCTGTAATCACCATTTTAGGAATACCATGGAGTCTAAAAATTTCTTTCATGAATATTTCAACAATGTTTAGATCTTTAAAAGTAGACTTTACAGGAATAAAGTGTGAAGACTTACTGAATTTATCGACTACAACCATGATAGAATCATTATGTTTCTGAGTTTTGGGCTAACCTATTATAAAGTCCAGCGATATGGTCTCCCATTTCCATTCTGGTATTGGTAATGGCTGTAATAGGTCGGCTGGATGCTGGTGTTCAACCTAAACTTGCTGACAATATTGACACCTAGACAAGTACTCAGCTATTTCACCCTTCATATTCGGCCAATAAAACAATTTTCTAAGTGTTGTTATCATTTTTTGGTAACCTAGATGACCAGAATACAATTTCTTATGCACTTCATCCAAAACTATTAATTTTAACTCTGTTGAATCTGGTATGTAAAGTCTATTTTTAAATCGTAATAATCCCTTCTTGTCGATACTTAGATTTGGTTTATCTAAGTCTGCGGTACTATTTTGTAATTCTTCCATCATCTTAGTGTAATTTCTGTCGCTAATACCGATTTTCCTTACCTTTTGTTCCAAATTGTTTTCAACATTGCTGATATTTACCTCAAACAACCCATGGACTCTTCTTCTTAAAGCGTCAGCTAATTTATTTTCTTTGCCCTTGATATGTATGACTTCAAATTCAAATTCATTCAGGAAGGATAACCATCTGGCTTGTCGTGCATTAAGCTCTGGTTGACTAAATAGATATTTCACACCGCTATTATTCGTCAATAGTATAAATTTCCTTCCCATTTTGTAGTGTCACCACATTTTTAATGCGTGTATTACCACTGTCAATTCTAAGTCGTGAGTGACATAATTCCATTCATGTTCCTTTAATTTCCAGGATTCATAACAAATATTGTGTCCTTCCTAAGTTAGGACACCACCTAGTCCCTCTTTACTTGCATCAACACATACTGTGAAGTCTTTATCTAGGTCTGCTACCTTCAAAATGGGCGTCGATGTCAATAATTCTTTCAGCTTGTTAAAAATGTCTTGACACTTTTGCGACCAGTCAAACTTGGTCCCTTTCTTGTGTAATGACTTGATAGGGTAGGCTATCTTGGAAAACCCTTCTATAAACCTACGATAATATCCGGTGATTCCCATGAACGACTGGATATCTGCTACATCCTTAGGTACTGGCCATTCCATAATGGATTTTGTCTTCTCCGGGTTTACGGCAATGCCTTCTGTTGAAATTACATGTCCTAGATATTGTATTTCCTTTTGATAAAAATCACACTTGTCAAATTTGGCGTACAGTTTGTGTTTTCTCAAAGTTTGTAGAACTATCCTTAAGTGTTCATCATGTTCTTCCTCCATTTTTGAAAAGACCAGAATATCGTCGATAAATACTACCATGAAATTGTCTAAGTATTGACTGAAAATACTGTTCACCAGGCACATAAATGTGGCTAGCACGTTAGTGAGTCCAAAAGGCATGACTATGAATTCATAGTGTCCATATCTTGTCTGAAAAGTTGTTTTGTTTATGTCCTCATCTTTTATCCTAATTTGATGATAACCGGATCGTAAATCCAACTTTGAAAAGATCTTGGCCCCCCACCCACTTGATCGAACAGACCATTTATCCCTGGTAAGGGGTATTTGTTTGTAATATTCATTTTGTTCAATTGTCTATAATCGATACATATCTTAGAGTATTGTCTTTCTTTTTCACAAAGAGGACTGGTACTCCCCATGGCGAGACACTCGGTCTGATGTACTCTTTGTCCAACAATTCCTGTAATTGTATTTTTAATTCTGCCAGTTCTGGTAGACTCATTCGGTAGGGTGCTTTTGAGATAGGGGTTGATCTGGGTAGTAAGTCTATGGAAAAATCTATTTCCCTTCTAGGAGGTAATTCTAGTATCTCATCCACAAACATGTCTCTGAATTCACGTAGGACAACAAAGTATTCTAACTTGGTCTTATCTTCTTTTTCTAATAGTTTTGTCACTTGGATGGTGTAAACTTGACATCCCTTTCTAATACATTTCTTGAGTTGCATCGTTGAAACTTGTCTAACTGATATAAGTTTTGGTATGCCTCGAGTTTTTCTAACAGTGCCAAAATTATCTTTATAGCTAAGTATCTTTGTATAATAGTCTAGTACTGCTTTGTGTTGTTCCAACCAATCCATCCTGATATTCATATCATCAGATCCTAGTGGTAGGATGTTCAGATTGTTCCTTATCCTTTGACCATCTAAGTTGAACTCAAGATCAGAAATAAAGTCAACTACTTTTCTTTTAGTACCTTTTGCTAGTTGTACAAGCCATGATTCTATGTGCTTCAGTTTCTTAAGTTTATTCAACTCTACTACATCGGGATTAATATAACATAACGTATCTCCAGGGTCAATTAAAACATAAATTTGAGTGTCATTGATTTTACCTTTGATTTCCACCACCGACGACTGGTGGTCAGCTTGTCGACCATCTATGGTTGCATTTATCCGATGCAGACTTCTGCCCATGTCTCCCACTGTCGAGGCTTCTGGACAGTTCCTCCTTAGATGAGGCTCTCCACACTCCCAACACTTTAGTGGCTTGTGGGAGTTTTCCCCCAGCTTCTTCGTTCCCAGGTTTACTGGTTTACTGCTACCTTGCGTATTCAGATGATTGGAATGAAAATCCTTCCTTGGGAAACTTTTTTCTACATTTTGATAAGGAGTTGGATAGTATCCCTTCTTCCACTGGTTCATTCAATCTTTCTTCTTATCCTTCCAGGTCTTGGGAAAATCTACCTGTTGTTTATACTAGTCATAGCACATTCGTTCTCTCTTGAATAAATCACTCAAGGATTTGGGGTTGTCAAACTCAATTCTGTCCCGGTAGGCCTGTGGTAAACAACTTAAGAATCACTAGATTTTTACCTTATCCTCCTGAATGTACGGTATGAATCTTAGGAGTTCCATAAATTTATTTATAAGGTCCTCCATTGTCATTTGTTTGAGTCGTAACTCGTAATATTATTTCGTATTCCTTTCATAATATCTTTCAGAAAGGTATTGTTTCTGTAAATACTTCTTAAAGTTAGACCATTCCAACTATTTCTCCTTTAGGCCCTTGGCCAACTTTAGGTCCTGCCACCAAATGTTGTCCTTCCCCTTTAGATTGTAGATGGCCATTCTGACCTTCATGTTGCTGGAATAGTTGTAGATCTCGAAGTATTTTTTTATGTCCAACAACCATGCCTCAACTTCTTCTCCTGTCCTGAATTCTCCATCAAAGGTAGTTGGTTTAATCTTTTTAAATTCTCCTTCAAGGTGGTCTACTTGTTTTCTTTTTCTGTCTGGTATAGTTTTGTCCTCAACTGAAGGTGTCCCTTTCAACAAACTGTCTCCTTTTTTTGTTTCTGCACTAGAATTCTCGGAGGCCCTTTTGTTGACCTCCTCATCATGGTTATCATATTTTGGTCTCTTCTTGGTTACTATACTACGTAGTAGGACTTCATTTATCTCTTTCTATTCATGCTATGATTTCTTAAATTTTTCATTGTCGGCCTTGAAAACCTGTAGTTCCACAATAAGATTCCTCATTGTTTCCAACACCTCCGTGAGTGAGCTTGCATCATTGTTTTGTCTTCGATCTCTAGGAGGTCCTTGCTACAGATTTGCTTCCATCCTAATTTCTGTACCTTCTTGGGCTGCCATAATCAACACAAAACAGAAAGGATTTATATTTGTAACCACAAGATTTTATTAGTTTTTTGATAAATCAGAATATATACTAAGCAATTAATGTGGCCCTGCTCAGGCCCAGTGTTGGAACTTTTTCTCTGATACCATATGTAGTGAACCTCAAATTCACCCAAAAAATAAAAATAAAAAAAATTCTATGAAATAATTCAATTTCGTTTAATCTTAGAATTTAAGAGAAGGTAAGATTCATTTATGTCCATAATGTCATTACTATGGCAGTCTAGTTTACCTTGAATAGAAAAGCTAATGAGGGTACATTCTTTCCATAATTCTATCACTTCCCTTGACTCTCAAACTACTCCAACATACTTATGTATATAGGCAATCTCCAAACTCAGGTTGAAGGAACCTTTGATGTTCAGAGAGATGAAGATTAGAAGGGACAATTGTTGGAATATTGGTTGTTGTCATTGATGTCAACCCTAGTCATGGGTTTTGTACTGCAAGATTGATGAAGGTATTTGGACATGAAGGAAAATGCACATGAAGATACAACACCCATGGATGGATAGTATACATCATGTTGTTTCCAGTGGTATGTGGCACATCATGTGGATCCTCATGGTTGAAGATAAATGAATTTTTGAAGATGACAAAGTGAATTGTACATGTAGGCCCTGAAGATAATTAAAGAAAAGAATTAAAAAATAAGAAAGTGTCAGGTCGGCCCTAATGTTAAAAGGAAGTGACATAAATGGTATAAATAAACATTGTTATACAATTTGACATAAGTTGAATTTCAGAGGGAATAAGTAAAAGAAGACCGGATTTCAAGGGAGGATGAAGTCTTTTGGTGACGTGTTCTAAGGTATGCTAATTTCAGGTCATCTTACCATTTTTTCTATAACTTTCTTTCTAGAAAAATTCAGATGGTGAAATCGCTATGGTATTGAGAATACATATCAAGGTACCTCTGGTAAAATTTTCATTTCTTGATTCGCTATAATTATGGAGATACACTCTAAGGAAGATAGGGTTTGTGACCAGTCCTGAAGCTAGTCAATAAACAGGTGTTCCAGGTACAATAGTCATAACTTCTTCATACAGAATCCAAATTAAGTTGGACCACTTCCATTGGACAGAGTATGGACTATAGTTTCTTGTGTGTGATTTTTAGAATCGGATGTTAAATATTGAGCGCGGGGCATGCTGTACAAGTTGGGTCTTATGAACAGACCATAATTGAATAAAGTCTACCATTCTTTCTATAACCTCTTTTTGGGGAGGATTCAAGGAGTGAAAATTGGAGGAGTCTCAAAGAATACATTGAGTAATATTATCTACAAGATCAGAGTACTCCAAGAATTGAAGAATTTCAGAAATTGAAGAAGTCTTAGGAAGCATTATCAGGTTCTATGTGATGATTGGTTGATGGTGATGATTTAATATAAAGTTTTATTATCTCTCATATATTCTTGGGTGGAAGGAAGGGGCAAGGATGGAGAGTTTAAATATCTCTTGATATTGGAGTTTTATCCCTCCCCTTACATTTGGAAGTTGTAGCTACCTTTGGAATTCATTACTTCCCTTGAACAAAAACTATTGATTATTTCACATATATTGTGCATGGTCTATTGTGGTGTATTGGTGTAACTCTTATACTATTGTTCATTGCTCATTGGATATAATTTAATGGTTTAAGTATAAGTTGAAAAAGGTTTTTAAATTGTACTTGATATTGATTCGCCCCACCTCTTAGTATGAACAATTGGTATCAGAGAAGGTTACCTTCAGTATAGTTTAACCACTGGAAGGAAGATCCTATGCAGAAATGGAAGGAAACATTCCAAATGGGATTCCACCATTTGATGGAAGCAATTTTGAATTCTAGAAAAATAGAATGGAAACTTACTTGAAAGATCTTGGGGAAGATGTTTGGGTCACATTTTCTTCAGGATACAATTCTTTGAATAAACCAAAGACTACAACTCAGAAGGAAGCAAAAAGGAACAACAAACTAGCTATAGATACCATCCTGGATGGATTGACAGATTCAGTGAAATCCAAGGTGGTATCATGTGCATCATCAAAAGATATTTAGGACAAGCTACAAGAACTTTATGAAAGGGAAGAATTAGAAGAAGAAGACGAAGTTGAAGAAGATTACAACATCTCAGATTTCAAAGAAGAAAATAGAGGTCAGTTCTTTTTATTTAATTGTGAAGGAGTAGTTCATGTTGAATTTGAATGTCCTCATCCAAGGATTCAAAGAAATGACACTGAAGAAGAAAATTCCAAGGAAGAAGAAGAAAATCATAAAGAAAAAATTATTCAACAAGAAGATGAGAACCTTAAAAAATTGAAGCATGTTGAGATTGAAAATAGCAAGCTCAAAGACACGGAAAGAAAACTAAGAAGTGAATTGGTTAGTTGTGAAAAGACAGTTGTAAGCTTAAAGAAACAATTATAAGACTTTTAGAAACTAAGAGAAGAAACCATTTCTTTGGAAACTCTACTCGAAAAATCAAGAAGAATAGCAGAGGTAAAAAAGGTCCAAATGATAAAGAAAGAAGAAGATTGTGAGAAAATTGAACAAGAAGTTGTCGCATTCAGGAAGAGCTTAAGAAACTCTCAAGTGCCAAAATAATTAACACATATTGGATGCATGGGTGAAACTTCATACAAAAAATATTTAAATACCAACAAGAAGGTTGAAGAAAGAGCTACACAGACAATTGATGAGCAGTGGACTAGGATACCAGAAAGAAGGAATGATTAAAAAAGAGATGAATTTCCAAGAAGACCTCCTACCTTCATGAATCAAAGAAGCTTCAATCAGCATGAAGGAAACTACAGAAGAGTAGATCATGAACCCAGATGGACTACATCACAAAGAAGATCACTTACTCCCAGGTATCAAAATTTATTTCTTGGTCATTGTTATACTTGCAAAAATTTTGGACATAAGACAATTAATTGCAGAATCAATGAAAGGAACAAATACACAAGAAACATGAATGGTGTAAAAAGAAGATATGGAATTAATCATGGATTTTTCAACAAAAGTTATAATTCATTTTACCCATTGATGGAAAAAAATATTGTATGCTACAAATGCAATTATCTTGGTCACAAAGCACGAGATTGTAGATATATGAATGAAGATGTCCCTATGCCAACCACAATATGGAGAAGGAAAGAGATTTCAAACAATGAAGATTTTTGAATAGCATTAACCACTGAAGAATGTAAAGAAGAAGATGAATGGTACACAGACAGTGGATGTTCTTCACACATGACCAGGGATCAAGACAAATTCATTAGCTTGAAGAGAAAGGATGGCAATGTTGCATTTGGAGATGACTCATCTGCCAAAATACTTGGAGAAGGTGTAGTAGATATTGAAAGAAAAAATGTAAAAGCAAAGAATGTTCTATCGGTTGAAGACTTGAATCATAATCTACTCAGTGTTAGTAAAATCTGTGATCAAGGATACACTCTTACATTTGACTCCCGAAAATTTAAAATCAGAGAAAATAACTCAGGAAGATTGGTTGCAACGGCAACAAGAAGACCAGACAACATATACATCCTAGACATGAAGAAGAGAGAGAAGACAAAATCCACACAAAAGGATTCTAAGGAAGAAAAAGTCTCAAAGACGAAAAAGAAGGATGAAGTATTATTGAGTGCCACATGTTTAGGGGGAGCATCCCCAAAGAAGAAGGTTACCTTTTTCCATTAAAATTAGGGGGAGAAGACACACCCTTTTCCATTAATGTCAAAGGGGGAGATAAATTGGGATCATGATGATAGGGGGAGCATGAGTTTTTCCATCAATGAAAAAGGGGGAGATTGTTGGAAGATTGGTTGTTGTCATTGATGTCAACCCTAGTCATGGGTTTTGGACTGCAAGATTGATGAAGGTATTTGGACATGAAGGAAAATGCACATGAAGATACAACACCCATGGATGGATAGTATACATCATGTTGTTTCCGGTGGTATGTGGCACGTCACGTGGATCCTCATGGTTGAGGAGAAATGATTTTTTGAAGATGACAAAGTGAATTGTACATGTAGGCCATGAAGATAATTAAAGAAAAGAATTACAAAATAAGAAAGTGTCAGGTTGGCCCTAATGTTAAAAGGAAGTGACATAAATGGTATAAATAAACATCATTATACATTCATTTGATATAAGTCGAATTTCAGAGGGAATAAGAAGTAAAATAAGGCCGGATTTCAAGGGAGGATGAAGTCTTTTGGTGATGTGTTCTAAGGTATGTTAATTTTAGGTCATCTTACCATTTCTTCTATCACTTTCTTTCTAGAACGATTCAAATGGTGAAATCGCTATGGTATTGAGAAGACATAGTAAGTTACATATAGGAAACATTTCATCTCTTTATTCACTATAATTATGGAGATACACTCTGTGGAAGATAGGGTTTGTGACCAGTCCTGAAGCTAATCAATAAACATGTGTTCCAGGTAAAATAGTCATAACTTCTTCATACAAAATACAAATGAAGTGGGACCACTTCCATTGGAAACAGTATAGACTTTAGTTTCTTGTGTGTGAGTTTCAGAATCGGATGTTAAATATTGAGCATGGGGCATGCTGTACAAGTTGGGTCTTCTGAACAGACCATAATTGAATAAAGTCTACCATTCTTTCTATAACCTCTTTTTGGGGAGGATTCAAGGAGTGAAAATTCGAGGAGTTTCAGAGAATACATTGAGAAATATTATCTATAGGATCAGAGTACTCCAAGAAATGAAGAATTGCAGAAATTGAAGAAGTCTTAGGAAGAATTATCAGGTTCTATGTGATGATTGGTTGATGGTGATGATTTAATGTAAAGTTTTATTATCTCTCATATATTCTTGGGTGGAAGGAAGGGGCAAGGATGGAGAGTTCAAATATCTCTTGATATTGGAGGATTGTAGCTTCCTCTTGGAGGTTTATCCCTCCACTTACATTTGGCAGCTGTAGCTACCTTTGGAAGTCATTACTTCCCTTGAAAAAAAACTATTGATTATTTCTCATATATTGTGCATGGTGTATTGTGGTGTATTAGTGTAACTCATATACTATTGTTCATTGCTCATTCAATATAATTGAATGGTTTAAGTATAAGTTGAAAAAGGTTTTTAAATTGTACTTGATACTGATTCACCCCCCCTCTCCGTATCAACAATAACACCTTCGAAGTATTCAAAGGGAGGCAGAGACCAAAATCGTCTCGCAGAGGTCAAGTTTAGGTGGAAGAATTCCAAGTCATTTTGGCTAGAGATCCTTGAGCAAAGAGTTCTAACGATGAAATTATTTGTGGGGAGGAACTGAAATCCCATTGACCATTTGATCTCGTAGATATGTGAGGAGGTTAAGACTGAGTGTCTTTTAGCGTTCAGAAGCTCAGGAGGAGTGGCGACCGTTGGATGAGAAGCAACATGAGCCATTGATCTCGCGCTTGAATTTTGTCATTTCGGATTTCGGTGTTTGGGGAAGCAAGGGGTTTTGGAGTTGATGTATCGTGAACTTTTGTTTCATGAAATCCCAAAAGAATCGGGATTGTTGACTTCAAGCGAAAAGGCCAAAAACCATTAAGCCCCCTTTCGGCATTTCAGGTTCCGGGAGTTCGAATGGCCCAGAAATATTGCAAACGGAATCGTAAAACCCCAAAATGTGAAATGGAAAAACCCATTAAGCCCCTTTTCGATATTTAGGGTCCTAGGAGTTCAAAGGACCTAGAAAATTGCAGTCAGAGTCGCAAAATCCCGAATCGCGAAATCCCAAAACCCCGAACCTCGAAACCCCAAAGTACTATATGTATAGGCTTCTTCCAATTCAAACATTCAAGGATATATCTACTATAACTTTAATTACAGAAGTAAACATATGCCTATAAATAGATTAGTACCTTTCAAGCTCATCTATACATAGAAAATCCTACCTAGAATTTGATTTCAGAGATAAAAATATGCTCCTGTAGGTGGATCTTATTCTTTCAAGTTCATATATAGATAGTTTTATCTAGCGTTTTGTTTTAGGAGGAGCCATACAAAACTTTAGTCTTTGAACATAAACTTCTTACAACGAACATATGTCATCCGTGGAAATTATTTCAACTGAGCACAATTAGACGCATAAAATCAGATGCACGAATCATTCAAACAAAGACTGAGCATATTTTAAAAGAAGGTAAAATACCAAGTTTCTATTTCGGCATTCAGAATTTTCTTATTACATATGCACGGAGTTCCTTTGCTTTACTAAATCCTAAAATACTGAACCCCGAAACCCCGAAATGCTAGGCCCATAGTCCTTTCATATTTCATGATTCGACACTTCTTATTTCATTTAGTTTATGGATCAAGTGTTCAAAAACCCCGAAATCCCGAAATGTGGGGCCCACAGTCTTTTCACATTTCACGATTTGACACTTCTTATTTTTTTGTGTTCGGTGTTTGTACTCACCGAAAACCGACTAACTTCGAGTTTTCACACCATTTTATTCTCTAAGGTTTAAATGATTAAAAAAAAGTTTTTGGTAAATGTTCTGATTAAACGTCTCCGAACCCTTATGCTTATGGAGCTCTACGTCCTTTCATTTCCATGAAGTTTAACTATGACTAGTTAGGCTATTCTTTTTCATTATTTCATTTCCAAAAAATGCATTTATCACTAATTAGACTATTTGTCTTCCAGTATGTTTCGCACCTCTTGAATATACCTATATTAGGCATTTAAAATGAGTCATGTAATTTGTATGGTTATCTATACAAATATATATTTATATATATATCCACACAAATAGCTATTTCCTATTGTGTAGTCATTCCAATGGTAATTTAATTCAATAGAACAGATCGCCCAGAATTAAGAGATAATCCACAGGGAGATGCATGTACACAAAGCTATGTAAAAGTTTTAAAACCCATAATTACTTTCGGGATAGCACCTGCACAAATATTATATCAAAATATAAAATAACCGAATATACATATGAGACATTGATCTGGTGAAGATCTCTTATATAATATAATGAAATAGTATTCTATTTAGCACATCTATGATTTCTAATAAATTACCAAATCTCAATTTCCTTCTGGTAGAGACACTAAATAGTTTTTCCACGATAGCTAACAATTCAAAATCTAGGGGTTTACCCTACATTTCATTTCATTCCTTCAGATATATATAAAACAGAGTATTTCATTCATTCTTAAGCAAATGTGATTCGATCAGCCAATAATTCATCATGACATGCAAACAGAGAAGGAAAGGTTTACATATTTGGAACAGTTCGTGGAAAGACAAAGGGAACAGCCACGTTCCTCCCAACCATAGAATAGGGCAGCCAAAGTCACTTGCTTGATTCACCCCCTAGCCTGACCATGAATCCATGAGGGTGAACTTGGAAAATGCCTCCTCAACAATGTCCTTCAATTCCAACAGTTATCCTCTTGCCTCACACTTACTCAGCATTGCTCATAACAGCAAGGAAAATCCATTTCAGTAGACTACTTTTTCCTCACACTCAATCTGTAGTGTTCATAATAGCAAGAGAGCTCCAAAAATCTTTTTCCCCATCATACTTGGCAGCATCCTGGCTCCTCGCATATGCTATATACCAATTTTGCCCAGTTCTTTTTTCCCTCCCTTGGGGGATTTTCGTATCTTTCTAAACCCCTGATTTTCAGGGGCTGGCCATGGCCAAATCTCTAATTTTCCACTTGTAATCATCAGCCTAGAGGTACTTCCAACTTCCCCCCCCCCCTCATGGAGTCACGGTCAACTGATTTTAACATGGTTGTTCCATTTTTCCTCCTGCAATTAATATAAATATTTTGTTTTTATACAAGTGTCATAGTCAGATAGTTAGTTGAGTTCCAATCAGAACTCTTCCCAATAGTCATCATAATTAATTACAAATATCAAATTCAAAATTTGGAATTGCCATAAATGGCAAAAATTTTCCAAATTCGAATTTACTAAAAAATGGAATTAAATTTCCAACAAATTTAACTTTCAAAAATATTTTATTTTTGGGGATATCACATAGTGACTCCTCATGTGAATATAAGGTTAATGACTTTATGCTTATGGCTCAATAGTATTATGATAATAAAGTCACAGGAAGTAATGTTGACGATGAAGAAGTTGTGGTTGACTTGGAAGGAGAGCTAATCAGTGCTCTAGAAGAAATTTTGAGACTCATATATAAGAATAAAAAGAAAAAACAATTGTTGATATAGTTTGACAAAGACAATAAAGAACCTAATGAATAATTTTCCCTGCTAAAACTAGAATTAGAAGAGGCAAAGAAAATAGAGGACATTCTGAAAAAACAGTTATCAGAAAAGAAGGCAAGATGTGAAGCCTTGGAAGAAGAGGTAGTAAAACCCAGAAAAAAGATCGAAAGGTTTAAAACATTGTATCTTCAAAACCTTCCAAGCATTAAAGCCACTGGAGAACTAAATGAAATTCTGAGAAAACTTAGATCTCAATTTTTTAAGACTAGTTTAGGTTATGTAAATGGTTCAAGGAGAAAAGATCCAGAAAGCAAAGAGCCAGTAAAGATGATCAAGTTCAAAGACAACATACAATCAGACCATGAGAGTACTCTTTCACCTAAAGCTAATAAAGACAAGATGATCCCTGATAAAAAACAAAGAGATTAGAATATGGAGCGACAAATGCCAAGAACAAGGCCATCCTTTAGGTACCAAAATTTATTTCATGGCTATTGTTTTTACCGTTCTAATTTTGGTTATAAGATTGTAAACTTCCAAACTAAGTTTAGAGACATGCAACTGAGAAGGTCAAGAAATAGACAATCTTTAAAACAGAGAACTAAACAACCAATGAATAGACAAAATATGACCAATCACTTTGACCTACTAAACAATGCGCTCGAATGTTATAACTATCATAACTTCGGCCACAAATATGCAAACTACCATTTGAAGAAGTACAAGGCAAATCCAAGGATAAATCCTTTAGATAGAAATGCCAGCACATGGAAAAATAAAGACAATGAAAAATGTGGTCTATTACTTCTAGCTCAAAAACAAAAAGACCCCTGGTATATAGATAATAGATGTTCCAAGAACATGACTGGAGACAAGGATACATTTTTGTATATATGTAAAATAAAAACAAGAAATGTAACCTTTGGAAATGATGAACCAAGTAAAATCCAAGGTAAACGGATGATGAGTTTGAGTAATGGTAAAAGAAAATCCCAAGATGTTCTTATTGTAGATGGGTCAAAACATAATCTTCTCAGTATAAGTCAAATGTGTGACAGAGGATGTTAAGTGGTGTTCACCTCCGAGGATTGTAATATAAAGTCTGTAAACTCATGACAAGTGATGGCTAAAGGCATGAGGACAGAAAATAGTGTATATGTGTTGAAAGAAGATAAATAAGAGTGTCATCTAAGAAAACATGATGAAACCTAGTTATGGCATAGGAGATTTGGACATTTAAACTTTGACCACTTAATCAAGATAAAAAATATTGAGGTAGTAAAAGATATTCCAAGAATATCAAAGCCACAAGACTCTGTGGGTAAACCTTGCCAAGTAGGAAAGATAACGAGGACACAGTTTAAATCCAAGAGCTCTACTTCAACAGAGAAATGACTCCAATTAGTTCATATGGATTTATGTGGAACATCAAGACAGGAAGGCATGGGAAAGGAAAACTACTTTATGTTGATCATTGATGATTACTCCATAATTGCTTGGGTCACTTTTCTTAAAGAAAAATATGAAGCATTTGAGAAATTTAAAATATTTAAGGCTTTAACTGAGAATCAAACAGGAAAGAGGTTAAAGGAAGTAAGATTAAATACAGGAGGGGAATTTATGTCAAGTGAGTTCAAGGAATTATGTGATAAACATGGGATCAAAAGAGAATACACAATTCTAGGAACTCCATAACAGAATGGATTAGTTGAAAGGAAAAAAAGGATAGTTCAGTAAATGGCCAGGTCAATGATGAATGAGAAGAAAATTGGTCAAACCTATTGGGAAGAAGAAATACACACAACAATCCATATTCTTAACAAATATCATCTCAGACCACATAGTGACAAGACACTTTATGAATTGTGGCATGGAATACTTGCTACAATCAAACACTTCAAAGTCTTTGGGAGTAAGTGCTACATAAATAATAATAATGAAAACCTTAGCAATTATGATGACAGGACTCATGAAGGAATCTTCTTAGGGTATTCTACAAACAATAAAGGATACAGACACTATAATAAGAGGCTGCATAAATTGGTTTATTGTATTGACATAAAAGTTGATGAAGGAGTCCCAATAAGAGAGGTGAGCCATACTGAATCAACAACAGAGGATATAGTTTAAGATGAAGATAAACAGGTCCAATAATCAGAACAAGAAGACTGTGATTTAGATGAAGATGAAAATACTTAGGAATACTTAAATCATTAGACAACATCTAATCCTTCCTCCATAATTACTCAAAAGAATCATCCTTCAAGTTAAATAATTGGTGAGAAAGAAAAAGGTGTACAAACCAGGAGAAGGATAATGAAAAACACCGAGCAATCACATATGGCCTTCATATCCATAGTGGAACCCAAGAAATTTAATGAATCCAGTGAATATGTAAATTGGTTAAAATCAATGAATGAGGAACTGGACCAGATTGAAAAGAATGATACTTGGGAAATCGTTCCTCGAGCAACAAATAAAAATGTAATTGGATCCAAATGGGTCTACAAAAATAAGATGAATGAGCAAGGAAATATTGTAACAAATAAGGCCAGATTGTTCTGCTAAGGATATGCTCAAATAGAAGGACTAGACTTTGATGAAACATGTGCGCCTATAGCAAGATTAGAAGCTATTAGAATGTTTCTTGCCTATGCTTTTCATAAGAAATTTAAAGTCTATAAAATGGATGTCAAGTCATATTTTCTAAATGGAGATATAAAAGAAGAAGTCTATATGGAACAACCTCAGGGTTTCGAACTGTCATATAACCCTGACTTTTTCTGCAAGATGAAGAAAGACTTATATGGGTTGAAACAAGCTCCTCGTGCCTGGTATCACAGACTAGATACATATCTACAAGACAAACGGTTCAAGAGAGGAACAATTGACAACAATCTATATATCAAAATAGATGGTAATGATCTGCTCATTATGTTGGTCTATGTAGATGACATCATCTTTGGTAGTAATAATGCTTCATTGGTAAAATGGTTTTCTTATACCATGCAATCTGAATTTGAAATGTCTATGATAGGGTAACTTCCATTCTTTCATGGCCCACAAATTATCAGTCTATTAAGAT
This sequence comes from Picea engelmannii, assembly GCA_009831015.1. Lineage (NCBI taxonomy): Eukaryota > Viridiplantae > Streptophyta > Pinopsida > Pinales > Pinaceae > Picea > Picea engelmannii. The sequence goes on along the minus strand of ML791510.1, from coordinate 169,114 downwards.
ATTGATTGGGATAACTGCATGGATGAAAGGAAAATCATGAGTGGAGGTGCATTCTTCTTAGGATATTACCTTGTATCATGGCTGAGTAAGAAGCAAGGTTCCATTTCCTTATCAACTACAGAAGTTGAATACATTGCAGTTGCCACATGTTGTACCCAATTATTTTGGATGATTCAGACACTTGAAAACTTGGAGGTAAAATGTATTGCACCGATCCCAATTCATTATGATAATACCAGTGCAATCAGTTTGTCAAATAACCCTATGTTCCACTCCAAGACCAAGCATATACCCATAAAGTATCACTTCTTGAGGGAATAGGTGATCAACACTATTGTTTATTTTCATTATATTCCTTCCAAAGATCAGATTTCTAATATCTTCACTAAACCTCTTGAAAAATCTCAGTTTGAGTATCTACACAAGAAGTTGGGCATGAAACCATTATCAACCTAAGAGGGTATCTCCTGTCAAGGGGAGTATATATTGGTTGACTTTCTAATACCTCTAACAAGTACTACAAAAACACAAGGGGATCCTATTTTCTTTGACATTATAGGTGGAGGTTATAGGTGGAGGTTCAAATAGATTAGTGCATTTGTTCAGGGTTGCCATCAATGCCAAAGGGGGTGATTGTTGGCATGTCTATAAGCTAAGTGTGCTTGTCATTGATGGAAAGATCAGAGTGTGCAACGATGGACAATAGGAAAGATGCAATGATAGGATCGAGAATGACAAAGATCATGATAAACTATTGTCTACAAAGCTCAGGAGGAGTAGTGCAAATTCGCATGCAGAGTGTAAGTGTGCACCAAGGCCGAGGTTAACTAGTTTCCAAAGCTTAGGAGAGATAGCATCCTTGGGAACTTAGACGGACTGTAGAAATACTTGAAGGGAGAAACACAGATATCCATTCACCACTATATTTAGTAAAACTGTGAGGAAGATAAGGCTGAGAATCTATCCAACACACGAGAGATAGGAGTCGTCGGTCTTAGGGAAGATCGAACTGTTGATTTGGCAACCGTGGATATCGGTAATTTGGGAATCGGGAGAATAGAGGTGAGCCAACATCCATAGTCGCGAAATGAGAAATCATGATAAGATTTGAGCCATTAGATCATGAGGAGTGTGAGTTTTTGATTTGGCATCCACGGATATCGCGAATTCGGGAATCGAGAGAATATAGGTGACCCAACCTCCAAATATGTGAAATGAAAAATCATGATGAGATCTGAATCGTTGAATCCAGAGGACATGTGGAAGGAGATAATCATTTTTTTGACTTGAAAATCATGATAGTCAAAGGTGATAGTTGTAGAAACTCGCGATATGCGAAGTCGCAAAATGATCTCGGTCGTCGGATCACCAAGAGAACTTGATCGTTGAACTGATATGAATCATTTCAGAGTTTCATGAGTTGGGAGTTTCAAGGCAACTCACAACAGGAAATCATGATTTGATCAAAACCATCAATCAAAGGGAAAATGAGGACCATTGATTTGAGAAGAACATATGGAAAACCATGTCAACAAACTATGTCATAAAGGACACGTGGCACAATCAGACAATGTCAAGTGTCAATTTGATTCGGAATTTCAGGGACGTGGAAACCATAAATTTGAGTGACACATTGTAGTTGCTCGACTCATGACACATCATCGAATGATGCAAGAGTTACGTCACTCCGAGAGTTTTTCTTCGAGATTTTTACCACTAGTACTTGCCTAAAGACACAAAGCCCATAAGGCTAAAGTCCTGGAGTGGATGATAGCCATTGGATTAAAGAGGACATGCGTCAGTGGATTTTCAACTCTGGGAAAAAGAAAAGGAAGGATGAATGTGAGTTTGAAAATTAAAATATTTTAAGTCCGAAAACATGAAGGAGATCTCGACCGTTGATTTGAGAGGGACACACATCATTGGATCGTGGACTCTGGGTGAAATGCTACCAGAGAAAACAAGAACTTGAGAATTGAAACTCTTGGAGCCCGGATCGCGAAATTGATCTCATCTGTTGGTTTGGAGGGACACGTGTCATCTGATCACTGAGACTAAGGATCACACATGGATAAAGGAAAGAAGGCAGAATCATTGATTGAAGAAGATAGATGTTAGCATATCTTCCATTCTGGAAGATATCCAGTCAGTAGCAATAGGGCTTGAGATTTGAAACTCCCAGAGCCTAGATCACGAAGGAAACCTCATCCATTGATGGAGGTAGGAGAGATCTGGTCCATGGATTCGAGAGGACACATATGAACCCTTCGTTCAAGAGCACCATCAAAATTGTGAGATAGACAGTCATGCTCCATTAGGGGGCTAGAAAATGCTTGGGCCTTAATTTTTCATGGATGGGCCTACAATCATGTGGTCACATTAATTTCATAGCCCAAGGTCATATCGTGAAATGGAGCTAGTGCTCACTAGACCGAGATCAGGAAGTGCCTTCTGAATATGATTTTGGTCACCATCGGTGGTCACGTGAAGGAAGGGGATCATAAGCCAAATATGCCATAGACAACTGACTGTAACTGACAAAGAAGACGAAGAGTCTCAACTTCTAGAGAAGCTAAGGAATCTCAACATAACGACCATTAATTATGAACTCACAGGCAACAAAATTGGGAGAGAAGATGGGGAGTTTCCATGATGATCAGGAGAAGACTCGACATCATAAATGCATGCAGAACAAAGTTGTGAAGTGATTTTGTTGTAACGCAATGGAGGAGTAAGGAAGAGTCGTAGTGAACAACCTATGGGGTAGAACAATGGCTTTGTGAAGAGAATCTAGAGGAATTGTGCATGAAGGATGCAAAAGGTGCACAAAGAGTATAAAAAAACAGAACAGAGAAGAGTTGGGTATAGTTGTGGAGTATAATTCATGTGTGTAGAATCATGTTCTGTGCAGGAGTTGAAGAATATAAGAAGAAAGTAACATGAATGCATATCTGAGAGAAGAAAATAAAGCGCAATAGACATGAGGAGAGAGACACTGATGCAAGAAGGGAAGAGCATTGTAGTAGAATAGTGATGAGGCTGGTAATCCATAGATAAATGTTGTATCACTATGAGAAAGTTGTGAAGATAAAAGATTCATATTTTAGGGTGGTAGGGAGGTGCTAGGGAGGACTGTTGTCCTTAGATGTTTCAAGTGGGTGCTTGAACACAAGGAGTTGTAGCTTCCATCTAGTTTCATCTAGGAAAACCAGGGTGGTAGGGTGGTGGAAGGGAGAACTATTGTTATTTATTATACAGGTTGGTTCATGTGTGACTGGAAGTTGGTGCTTCCATCCAGTTGGTGATGGAACACTCAGCGAGTAGGTGGTTCCTTCTAGTAGGTTTTAGAGAAACCAGAGAGTTGGTGCTCTCAGCAAGTTGCATCTTGTAAATCAGAGGTGTTAGCCTCACAATGAGTTGGAGCTCATAAGAATGATAATGTAAAGAAAATAAAGATTACTTATCATATCAAGAAGAAGAGTTTTTTCCCTTTATGGGTTTCCTCAGGAAATATCTATCTCTGTATATTTCATGTGTGTGATTGATGTTGAATATTTTATTTCTTACCTCCCAGCATTATTGTGATTATTATTGAGCACATTGTAAAAAGTTTAAAATAAGCATGATTATTTAAGCATAGTAACAACTGATTCAACTCCCCCTCTCAGTTGTACAATAGTTGTGCCATGGAGGGGTTGACTTGTATAATTTAGGAAGAAATATCGTTGGTTGACATGCCAATAGAGTCTCGACTACCCTTCACAACTCTGGTCCTAGACTTGTAATCTACTTGCCTCCTTGCACCAGAACATCTGGAGCTCATCTTCGATATGTGAAGCGATATGATGGAACAACTTCACATGTAGACTCTACTCAGCAACATACTCGATATTCTGTTTGAAGAGCTCTCAAACTCACAAAGTAAAAAATGATGCTCGACCTGTGTGCAACCATACATCTTCACCCCTCAAGGAAACACTCAAGGAAGGACAAGTTTTAATGGCTCTTTTGATGGTTAACAGTTTCATCTCTCTACACTTCTTTTGCACAAAAATAATGAATTTTACATACTCCTATTCATATTTCTTGTTGCAGGTTCAGACATCTCTATCACCATGCCACCATGCCAGTTGTTTTGGCTTCCAAATGTTTGGTGGAACAGGTGGGGGATTTTGAATTTTTTTAAAAGATACATCTAGGAAAAAAGGGTGCCATATTTTTCAGTTGCCACTTTTCTAGCAGAACATGTGGCAACCCTCCAGACACAACTTTGTTATGTATGATCAAAATAGTTTATTTGAGTAATTAAAACTTTTTATTTACAAAAAAAAAAAAAATCTAAAAATACAATTACTCAATCATCTTTTAATTACAACGCAATGGTACGTCGAAAGGTAGACCCAATGCAAGGTGTTTTTGATGAGCGGTTGGTAGTCTAAAAAAGTTATATTTTATTATAAACTCATCAACAGGAGAAAAGCTATGTATTTCATTCACAACAACAAACCTATATGCATTCCTTTTCATAAATATCTCTTTTCCATTGGCATGTTCCTCAAAGGAACAATTTGCACTAAATAATGAGGCTCTACAATTGTTTATGAACCTTCCTATTTTCCCATGAATTTGTGGATGATAATTGATATATAATATGTTTTTACTATTAAAATTTCCATAAGCATAACCATTCATGGACACACTATATATGGAAATTCTATGTTTGTATTTGAAAATATTCAAGTAATCGAACCAACTATAGAGAGTACCATAAAATGGCATAAGTGTCAGTAATTGTTTGGGTGGAAAGAATACATGTGAAAGGATATACAACCAAATATTTGCAACATCTATTTTAGAATTCACAATCATATAACTATTACCGCAAAGAGAGAATTTAGTTCCAACATCTGGCACAAGGATGGATGACGACCAAGACACATACAAATCTTGGTTGTAACAGGTTTGGTATTTACTTTCTAGATGTATAGGAAGAGGGAATTCATTGTTAGCTTCCAAAAATTGAACAAACATTGGTGTGTACATGGACACTTTTTCTCTTAGCTCATACAAAAAAATTTATCTCCTCATAGTGATGTTTTGGGTAGTATTGATATCATACTTTGTATTCATCTAAGAACTCTCCATCGACTCAACATAAGGAGACAAGTTAGCCAATTCAAGATGAAATGTGATTTATCTAGTTCCAAATTTTCAAAAAATGAGCATATGGAAGTGTTCATGTGTGTCTTTTCTATATCTCTTATGGAATTATTCACCCCAGTGGGAGGTATTAGACCATCAAATTTGGGTATTCGATCATTAATATAATGAGACAATGTTCCACGTTGAGGTTTAGTCTTCAACCCTTTACATTTTGAACCACCACATGCCATGAACGTGTCATAAAAGAGATCCAATTCACGGTGTAATACCATTGAACCAGGGTGCAAGTTACTAGAATATGGCATGTTACATTTGGCATGGTAAATAATCCATCCATTTTCATCAAACATTTGCCTACAATATATTTATCCTAATAAGAGCTTGTGATATTTTTGCATTGGTGAAATATCTTTCTCATTTGAATTCAATCCCAATTTATGATCCTAAAAAATTCAATGAACATTTTTTCAAATGAACATGCATAAATGACATAAATTCAATTGGATAAATGAATTATAAATAAATTATAGACCTACTTCAAACAATGTGGGAGAAGTTGAAAAAATTACAATGATATAGAATGAGTTGAAATATGAAGTATTGACTATTAGATATTATAACCTTCTTTTCCTTGCATTTGAGCCAAAACCATCATCAATATGTGCATGAATATGATATTAAAATTTATCAATGCTTTTATTTATTTTATAACACACTAGTGCACACACACACACACACACACACACACACACACACACACACACACACACAACACCAGTCTGATAAAATATGCAACACACCAAACTATTACATCTCTTAAACCCTCCACAAACCAAAACATCTGTAAATTTCAATAGCGTCGGTTGGCGTTTCTATTTTTTCAATAAATTTTGTATGAGTGTGTTGTTTACTGTATACACACCAATGCACACAAATCAGTGAAATCCTCCAAGTTGATGAAAATTTTAATTTTTAAAATATATAGTTTAATAAGTGTTTTTACATACAAATTGAAAAAACACAGTTTAGAGGGAAGATTTGTGGAAGAGAGATTTTCCATGAAAGAATTTCGAGTGGTTGGATTTTTTTCAAGAGACATTATCAGAAGTGACCTATGAGGCACATACAAATTTGTAGATCGGAAGGAATTTCATGTATGTGATTTCATTCTACTAATAATTTCAACATTTTTCTATTTGATTCAAACTATTTTCAATGCATGTTAAAAGAAATATGAGGGTTTCATAGTTACCTTTTGTATTGGAACCTATATCTTTCTTGTTGTTTTTTCTTGTTCCAATAATTTTTAAAGAAAATATTTTTATAGGGTTTATTTTTTTAAGCAATATATTTTTACAGAGTTTATCTAGTTACATATGGGGTCTTTGGTATCCATTGCAATGGTACCACTCATTGCATCGGGGATCCCAAAGAATGTCAACCCTATCCTTGGCAACAATTTTTTTAAAACACTTTTCCATAGTACATGCTTCACAATGTATAATAAAATCACCTCTGTGTATTGTACATAGGTAGAGACCCAATGCTCATTGTATAGAAAAATTCACTAGGGTGCATATATCTGTGAAAAACACCAATTGGTCAAAAAACATTATTGATTTTTGATCATATGCATATGGTTTTTCCATGTGAAATGAATAATAGTAAATACACGTGCATGTATATGTTTTATGTCCTAGTGAGTTATGTTTAATAAAGTGCACCACAATGATGTAAAAATTTCATAATTTATATTTCTGATCATTTGTTTATTTTTTTTATACAATATGGTTTATAGAATATCAATGAAAACATCTTATTTTAGTGAGCACAATGGCAGCTCATCCCAAGAAGAGAGGAAAACACATTCTTTAAGTTTTGGTAAAAAGTTAATGTATAATTTGAAATATTTATAAATTTAAATTAATGATGTGTATTGTTTAATGTGTGTCATGCAAAGAAAAAACATGAAGAAACTCGATAAGATTGTTCATAATCTAAGTGCAAATGAGAATAAAAGATTGATGGAAATGTTGTAAAGAGACGAAACAGGTGGATCGAAAGGTAATCAACATTAAGTTTTTCTATGACTTTTACTAAAAATGATTTTTTTAACATAAATTGCTAGCTAGTTTTAAACACTCGATTTCATATTTTTTTATGTTATGTAGGGAACGATAGTGAGGGAATGGAATATCATCCTAAGAGGGCAAAAATTGTTGAGGATGTAAATGATGATGATGTCTTGGTCATGAGTCCATATGGAGCGGTTCTTGAACCTAATTCATGGGGAGATTATTTTACAAAACATTGAGGGATATAGTGGAAAGGAAATATGGACATAATTTCCACTTACAATACAAAAATCAATCCAGTGAATCCAAGAATCAAGGTATATGTAAACTACAATAAGTTATTATGGAGCCATGGTCAATGAGACCTATGAGACTTGAAATAGAAAAAACATAAAATAACAAAAAAAAATCATATAAATGATATTATAACTAAACATGTTTTTCTATAATATGTTATAATAATTACCAAATTGATTTTCTTTTCTGTACTTACTTTCATGTCCATTTAAAAAAAAATTAGTGTTTTTTTCATTTTTTAGGAAGATTATGAAAATTCCAAGCGACAAATGAGGAGAAATGCAATACATGTTGGTAGGGATGTACAAAAGAGTGTACAAGAAGATGGTAAAATAAATGAACATAATTGAATCACATGAGGATCTATCCCAATAACAACATGCATCAGAGGTATGCGATCACTCTTTTTATGTACATCAAATTTATTTATCATATTAAATACTAATTTTCAATTGTTTTGTCGCAAAAAATAAAACAAAAAGGAATCCAATCAACACATACGACATGAAGACAAGGAAAAAATGGTTGATTGCAAAGTTTGTGAGTACTTATCTTTTTGACATTACTTAATTTTTCATATTTTTTGTGATCTTTATATTTAAATAATTAATTTACCCTAATCCATGGATATCTTCCAATAGGCTCTAGCATACAAAGAACATCCAACTGAACAATTGATCAATATTGGAATAACTGAGAGTTGTGAGTATATGTTGAAGTATCAAGGTTTAATTCAATAATGTGTAAGAAAATAGGTTGTTTAACTTCCATTTTTTTATAATTAATTAAACAATAAGAAACCTTTATATTAATTGTATCGACCATGCTTTTTTATGGATTATTAAACATGCAGGAAACAAAGTATGGAGAGGATCCAACATAAAATATTGTAGTAATCGACATTAAGAAAATGCTTTGAAACGATGTATATGGTTTATGAATCACGTGCTATTACGGTCTAGTCTTTTGTTTACATAATCATGTATATTGTACTATATTATAAAAATACATTTACTTATTCCACTTTATTTTTAAGTTTGTATATGAAAGAGGAGCAGTTGGAACATCAACAAGAAGTCGATAAAGAAAAAATTTGTTTAAATAACCAAAGTAGAATATCACCTACATCTAATCAAGAAATGAGGGATGCACACAACTTGAGAAATGACAATAGTTCAAGTTATGAAGGACAATAAATATAGTTGAATGTTACTGCAAGCTGGATGTTTTGTAATATCAGTCTGTAGAAATTAAGGATATTTTTTGTAACAACCCACCTGGTTACGACAACAACTCCGAAAATAGGTGCAATTTTTTGTTTTGTTTGTTAAGGTGTGTGCGCGCGTGCAAAAGAAACAACCCCCTTGATCCTACATCACCACTCAACCAACAGGACGCAAATAAGACAAACATAATCAATATGACACGACATATCATAGTGACAACAAGGAAATAATGCCCCTGGACACAAGGCGTGCAACTAGCAGCAGTAAGCAGAAATAGACACCAGGGGTTAGGTACAGTACTGTCACAGGATGAAAGAATCCAACAGTAGAGTCGCAGTAGTGGAACTGTGCCTTTAAACAACCCGAGACTACTGATACGGCTCAGAGTGTGTCGCAAGAGTGGAACTGTGCCTTTAAACAGCCCGAGACTCTTGATACGACACTGGATTCTTGACGCAGGGAAGCGTACAGACATAAATGCTAGAGCTACTGAAGGTGACTAATTCTCGCCCGACACAAGCAGTCCAACCTACAATTATTACAACTTAGCGCATCAATAGACAACAGAGAACCCTCGTCTACTAAGGAAAACATGAGACAAGGAATCAGACCACAACAACCGTTATTATGACCAGGCACTAAATCTGACTTCAAGGGACAAGGGTTACCGACCCCACCAAGAAAATCATACATCCATGCGCAGCAATAATTAAATAAGCATCCAATCATTAAGAGGACAGGGCGTTTATCTAAGACTCGCTGATATTAGTACAGACCCGAGGCTCCATTTAAATTCTAAGTTCTACGAGATACCATTACCTATCAAATCGTCAAGACCATCTTAGATTCTCATTTTAAAATGCAATAAGGTACTACATTTACCCCTTTACCAACAATGTATTTCATAGAAATTCTCCATGCCTAAAATGACCACATTAATTTACCGCCGGTGTCAAATACCTATCATTACAATGACCTTGCAACCTTGGAATAACATCAACATTATAATTAAGGAGCATACCCTAAATTAAATTCCGACTTAAATTAACAACATCATGACATGTATAAGTTATCGCATAAAACAAAACGGAACTACCTAATCTTAGCATAACATAACCATTCCACACCAATTGCATAAATATTAGTTCCAAGAACCTTGATT
>ML791510.1:133186-144303 GCA_009831015.1 Picea engelmannii | reverse complement strand
ATATAGTATGGAAAATAATGGTATCATAGCTTTAGGAACAACACTTGGCATTATGATCTAAAATACAAAGACTAATTTACTATTGTTATATTTCTTCTTACCAATAGGAAGAACATTTTGATTTGTAGGAAGGATGGAAGAAGTACATATTCTACTTGAAGAAGGGTCACATCAAAATGAACCAGAAAATATTGAACAAGGAAATATTGTTGAAGGAAATATATGGGTTAATTTGAATGAAAGAACCGATAATAAACAATCATAATTAATTCAAACTGCATAGGGTATAAGAGAAGAATTGAAAATTGTTGAAGTGGATAATGAAAAAATTACAAATACACAAGAAGAAATTAACGTAATACTATTAGACTCATTGTTTAATCAAAATTCTAACAAGAATAAAGGTCAATTTTACAGTAATTCTAAAACTACTCTGCACAAGAAGAAGTATAGGAAATTTGAACACACTGAATCAATGACGAAATCTGTTTTTAACAAAACTAAAACTTCAAGTGAGGGCAGTGCCAAAACTGGAACAAATAAATAAAAAGAAACATAAGCATCATGAATAAATTATTGGAGAATTTCAAAATATAAAACCTCCAATCTTTAATGGTGAGATCGAGACTGGAGAAGAGGGAAAAAATTGCCTTTTTGGGATGAAAAAATACTTTCAGATATATAATTATTCAAGTTAACTTAAAGAAAGAATGGCTATATATAATCTAACTGATAAGGAAGATATTTTTTGGCAAGACATGAAAAAGGTAAAGAATATTAAGGAACGTAAAATCACTTGGAAAATTTTTAAGAGATATTTTAAGACACAATATCTATCAGAGAAATAGTATGAAATTAAAGCTAAAGAATTTTATGAACTGAAACTGATAAATTTAACCATGAAGGACTTTTGCAACAAATGTTTAAGCTTATTACACCATGTACCACATAGTGTTGATGAAAAACCAAAGATACAATGCTTCTTGAGTTTCTTACTTGCCTCATATAAACATAAGATTGAATTTGAAAATCCTAAGACTTAGAAGAAGCTATGTGCAAGGCTAGATTATGTTTTGAACAATACAAAACCAGAAATGAAAATACTAAAAAATGGAAGGGAAGGGAAGTGGAAAGGTTTGATCCACGAATAAAAGAAGAATTTTTTTAAATAATAACATTGCAAAAGGGTTTCGGGGAAATAGCTACAGAAATAATAAGCCTTATAACCCGTCTGATAATAAAAATGAAAAACCAACAACTTTTTATAACAAAGAAACTTCCCAAAAAGAACCAGTAATGTGTTGGGAGTGTGGTGAACGAAATTATTTGAAGGATTGTCTTCACAGAAAGAAAAACAACAACAATATACACACAATTCAGGAAGCTAGTAGAGTTGGTGAAATAGCAAGGAGTACCCCAAAGATTAGTGCAACCTTGGAGGATAGACAAGTAGATCATCAATCTTGCATGGTGGAAGTAGAAGCTATGTTGAATAATAAGACAATTTACATTTTTATTGATCCAAGTGTTAGTCTAAGTTATGTTTCACCTAAAAAAGTAGAAATTTGTAAGTTACGGAAATAAAATTTTGAAAAGGCATGGATAGTACAACTTGCTACAGTAACAAAAAGGAAGGCTACAAATCTTGTTAAAGGATGTGAAATTAGTATGAATGGATTTAAAACTAAAGCATATTTAAATGTTTTTCAACTAGGATCATATGATGTATTAATCGATATGGACTCGTTAGAAAAATATAAGATAATTCTAAATTTCTATGATAAAACATTTGCTTATGTAGATGACAATGCTAACATCATTGATATTAAAGGAATACCAAGAACCATTAGTATTAGGAAGATCTCAGCTTTGAATATTAAAATATTTGTTCATGAAGGATGAAGACTATTTGTTTTCCATATGATATATAATGAAAAAGAAGAAAATAAAAAGGATATTCAAAAATTTCCCTATGTTACAAGAATTCCAAGACATGTTCCAAGATATTCTTGGATTACCTCCTAAGAGAGAGAGAGAGAGAGAGAGAGAGAGAGAGAGAGAGAGAGAGAGAGAGAGAGAGAGAGATTTCTCCATAGAATTATTACCAGGAGGGGTGATAGCTTCAAAGGCTCCATATCATATGAATATATTCGAACTTAATGAACTAAAATATCAAATTCGATAGTTATTAGAAAAAAAAGTATATTCAACCAAGTGCATCTCCTTGGGGAGAACCAACACTGTTTTTAAGGAAAAAGATGGAACCTTACAAGAAAACTTAACAAAATGATAATTGAAAAAATATATCCTTTACCCCGCATCGATGATCTATTCGTTCAAGTACGTGGGGAAACAATATTTTCAAAAATTGATTTACAAGCAGTATATCATCAAGTAATAATTAAAGACGAAGATATATACAAAACAACTTTTAGAATGAGATATGGGCATAACAAATTTGTAGTGAAACTCTTTGGGTTAGCAAATTCTCTAACCTCATTCATGTGTCTAATGAATAGTATACTAAGTAAATAATTAGATAGATTTGTAATTGTCTTTATTGACGACATACTAATTTACTGAAAGAATGAACAAGTGCATGAAGAAAAATTAAGGATAGTTCTACAAATCTTGAGAGGATAGAAGTTAGATGCTAAACTTAGTAAATTTGATTTTTACAAGGATAAAATTCAATACTTAGGACACATAGTTTCCAAAGAAGGAATAGTTGTGGACCCTAAGAAAGTAAAAGACATTATGGACTGGACAACTCCAAAAGATGTTTTGGACATCAGATGATTTATGGATATAACAAGTTATTACCGTAATTTTATTGAAGGGTTTTCATGAATTTCTCATCCTATAACATCCCTACAAAAGAAAGGAAGGAAATTTATATGGTCTAAAAAATGTCAAGAAAGTTTTGAAAAAATAAACATCTCCTAACAACAACTCTAATACTAAAAATAACAGATCCATACAAGGACTTCATTGTATGCACAAATGCATGGATTGAAGGGATGTGAGGAGTATTAATGCAACATAATCATATAATTGCTTATGAATCTGGAAAACTTAAAGAACATGGAAGAAATCATGTAACACATGATTTAGAATTAGTCGCGATAATAGACACAGTAAATGTGTGGCAACATTACTTGATAGGATGAAAATTCCTATTGATGTCGGACAATATTACTCTAAAGTACATATTTGATAAAAAAAATCTCAACACTCGGCAAGCAAGGTGGCTAGATTTCTTGAGTGAATTCGATTTTGAAACAAGACATATAAAGGGAAAATAAAATAATGTAGTTGACGCCTTGAGAAGACATGCAAATATTATTTATACAATTACGAGAAGTAATTATGAAACTTATTTAGAGGAGAAAGTCAATATGGCAGTTGAAATTGATATAAAATATCAAAATATTAAATATAAATTAACAGAAAATAAAACGGAAACAAAAAAATCAGATCACACACTTTCTAAAAACGGATTGTTGATGTATAAAAATAGGTTGTATATACCTGAACTAGAAGAAATTAAATTACTAATACTCAATGAATTACACAAAAATACATACTTTGAACGTCCTGGCTATCAGAAAATGATTACTATGTTAAGAAATGAATTTTATTGTCCAAACATGAAAGGAGAAACTGTTGAATATTTAGCTAAGTGCATAGAATGTCAACAAGTTAAAGTTTAAAATTGACATCCAACTGGGTTATTACAACCTTTACATGTACCTGAATGGAAATGAAAACTTATAAGTATGTACTTGCATAAAAGTAGCAAACATAGTGACTCTATAATGGTTGTTGTTGATAAATTACATAAAGCAACACACTTCATACTAGTTAAATCCACTTATAAAGCTATTGATATATAATATATATATGAAGGAAATCTTCTGACTACATGAAATTCCTAAAAATATAATCTCAGAAAGAGACACAAAATTTACTAGAAACTTTTGGAATGCCCTATTTAAAGGCTTAGATACACAATTAAACTTCATCACTTCTTACCATCCTCAAACAGATGTGCAGACTGAAAGGACTAATCAAATAGTAGAAGATTTGCTCATAATGTATGTTATGGGCACACCAAATAAACGGGAGGAACATCTACATTTGGTTTAATTCGCATACAATAATTATTTCCAAGGTTCAGCTAAACTTAGTTATTTTGAAATTATGTAACATCCCGCTCTTGTGTGCACTGAGCAAACTTATTCTTTGAGGAAAATTTCTTGTAAGTGATCCATATTATTATACTATTGGTTGTTTTGTTATGATTATGAGATATTATAGATTTGATGATATGTTATTTGGTTGTATTACATAGGTAGGTGCTATTGACTAGGTTCTCCTGAGTGTGCACGACTTTAGACCTCGAGGATGCAGAGGCATTGATGAAACCCCTTGGACTTCAGATTGAGTCAGGAAGTGGAATCTTGCATTTGAATTTTGTTGATGTGACATATGTACATATGATTAGATGTTATGATGATTGATTATTATTGTTGGCATGATTTGTTGATGGATGCATGTTGAAGATAGCTTGTCGACCAAACTCACATGTGAAGTAGAGGGGTCATGCAGTAAAACCAAATACTTTGAGGGAGAGGTGTGGCATTATCCCTGCCACAACCTACTAGAACTCCCTCGTTGGTTCGAACGATAGGTTAATGATTACCTAGTTCGAGAATACCCATGATGTCGTGAGGGTAGACTGTGACAGTCACTCATGAAAATTATAAGGGGTGCACAATAAGGAAGGGGACTTATTCCTTAGAGGCCCTTAGTCTACCACAAGATCACCTGGCAGAGTATTGAGTCGATGGATTTGACATCTACCAATGTCAGTCAAGAGGCAAGCTGCACCCTTGGAGCACGTAGTGTGTCCTGAAGGGCACATCAAGAAAGGAAAATAGAAAGAGGCGAGTGAGACCCTTGCAGCACATAATGCATGTTGAAGGACACGTTGTGATTTGAATCAGTAAGTGAATAAACCTAGCCAGCCTTAAAATGAATGATGTGATAAGTGAGGTTTAAAAACAATTTTCCCTAATAAAAATGTCCCCCAGCCTAGGTCTAAGTAGAACATGTGGTAAAAAATAATAATAATAATAGATAACTAAACATGTAACAAGAAGGGGGGTAAGAAATTCAAACTTATTTATTAAAATCAAAATTATAATGGAGGATCAAATTTTTTAAAAAGGGGTAATTGTTGTTTTTATCTACATTTGCTAATTACGCCGAAAGGCGTATACCTATTGACAATGGGCATAATTAATCACCTTTTAATCATAAATTCCAATCCTAGGGTTGGCAATTGAAGATGCTGGCATATTCTTCGTAGTCCTCTTTAATCAATGGATGAGATTTTAATAAATTAACTTCCGCTCATTTATAAAGACGTCTGTTTATGTGATTAGTTTTTTACATTTACTAAATCAGATTAAAAAATTACTTGTTCACCATCAGATTGCCACGTTCAGTGATTAAGAATTTACTGCGTGTTTATTTTACTGCCCAGAAAAGGAATTTACTGCGTGTTTATTTTACTGCCCGGAGAAGGAATTTACTGCGCTTTTATTTTCCTGCGCGGAGAAGAGTTACTGCACGTTTATTTTCCAACGCGTTTATTTTACTGCGCGGAGAAAGAATTTACTGCGCGTTTATTTTCCTGCGCGGAGAAGAGTTCCTGCGCGTTTATTTTCCTGCGCGGAGAATGAGTTCCTGCGCATTTATTTTATTTTCCTCCGCGTTTATTTTGTAAATGAAATAGACCAAAAAAATTAGGTTTTGTTTTGTGAATGAAATAGGATAAAAAGAATTAGGGTTTGTTTTGTAAATAAGAAAAAAAAAACAAAACAATTAAGATTTGTTTTGTAAATAAAATAAGCAATAAAAAAATAAATTAGGATTTGTTTACAAATAAAATATGCCTTTCGGCGTTGATCAGCCACAATTATGTGGCTGTGCTAGTTTAATTTTTAGTTAAAAAGAAAAGAGGGTAAATGGTTGTTTTTTTATCTACACTTGCTAAATTAATTTTTAATTAAAAAGGAAAAAGGGTAAATGGTTGTTTTGTCTACACTTACTAAATTGATTTTTAGTTAAAAAGGAAGAAGGGGGAAACTTAAAAGAAGTAGGAAACTTAAGGAAAAGGGGAAACATAAACAAAAAGTTGAATGTCTAACTTAGTACAGAATCTTGTCTTTGGAACTTTATAATTATGAAATCAACTAGGAATTAAGTAAGGCATAAGTAATTTAAGAAGTGTAAGGGAATTTTGGGACACAAAGGACCGTTTTTAGGAATGTTCTTAGGTGGATGAGGGAAATAGGAATATTTAATTAATTAATAAAATTGATTTTATGGTGCAACTAGGGGATCGAGCGACATGTGTACGGGGGAGGTTTTTAAAATTAATTAACTAAAAAGGGAATTTAATGATAATTTGGGAAACCAATTACATAAAGACTCTATAAAAATGATGGAGGAGGAGGATTATGGATCTGATCTTTTTGCGTAACGTTACGCTACTGAATTTTACCTTGACTAAAATTTATCTTATGGGAGTTGGGATACCCAGCTCGAGTAATGAGTGGTAGATCAACCTTGTGAGGTGAGATGGGTGCTATCATTATCTAGTATTTTTTGCATGGCCCCTTTATAGCTCTGGGGGAGCAAGGGAAAGAAGAGTACCCCTAGCATTGATCAGGAGGTACAGATGAGGTCACATCGGTTGGAAAGAAGAATATGGATGGAGCACGCATGGGACATTGACCTCGAATCATTTGCATTTGGCCAAGGTACACCTGTTAAAGTTGTTACCTGGAATGCAAGTAATACTAGATCTAAATTGATACTAGAGAACCCACATTTAATTGCATATCCTTTACCATGTAACATGAGAAAACACAAAAACTGATTTTTTTTTTTGAATGACCTCGAGATCTGGTCCTTGATATTCTTTTGACAGGGCCTAGGGTTATCAACACCAGCCTCCATGGCCTCGACATCGCCCCCCCCGCAACTGCCCGATCTATCAGTGTTTCATACGTTGATCTCCTCGTATACGAAATCATTTAAAGGAGTGAAAACCTCCTAGTTTGTCAAAAGATTAGAATAAATCCCAAAGGTGGAGGTCCACTCCACCTTGTCATGGACCTTGACTCTTTGACTGGCTAAAAATGGATTAATAGGTCATTTTACAGGACTTTGTTCATCCCCCAAAACTATGGCATTGTGGTTGGATCATAACTGGAGGAAAACAATCAAAGGGAAGCTCTCTATAGCCTTATCTGGAAAGGGATTCTATGTTTTTCTCTTTGAAAATAAAGCAGACCATGATTTGATATTCTGAAGTGGGTCCTATTTCATGGGGACTAGAGGAATGTATTTGAACAAGTGGACACTACACTTCAGTATAAAGAACGATATCCCCTCTATTGTCCCACTTTGGGTTAGGATTCCCTTCCTACCCCTACACTGTTGGAATGATGAAACAATAAAAAACAAAGGAAATGCCCTTGGTAGGTTCATTGATCGAGCTAAACCACGAGATGGCCTACAATCTTGTGGAAGGTTATGTGTCGAAGTGGATTTGGAAAAAGGACTTCCAGAATCAATACAACTCATATTAGATGGATGGACTTACATCCAAACCATGGAATACAACTAACTCCCATTCAAATACAAGTACTATCATGAATATGGTCACTTTGCCGAAAAATTCCCCAAGGAATCCCAGGAGGATCCAAAAAACAAGGCATCTAAATAGTGGAAACAAGAAAAATGCAAAAAAATGGTGAGCAGAATAGGGAACCCGCAACTAGAATGCAAAAGAAACACCAGACCCCCATCACCACTTAAAGGGAATGCTACAATACATATCAAAGATGAAGTCGAAAGAAACAAGAACAAATTTGAATCCCTATAAACTCTCAATCCAGAGCTGATCATATCCAAGGAAAACATAGAAGAAAACCCTCAAGACCCTGGCACAGTCATTGAGATCTAGGCAGAAGATCCAGACCCCAAGCTTCCAGTCATCCATCAAGAGAAGGAAGAAGACAACCAAGAAGAATCTGGAGAAGAAATGGAAATATAAATACCAAATACTATTCTAACCACGAAAGCACAAAGAAAAACAAATAAATCCAGAAGAGAGAAAGCGACCATTGAGGACAAAGATATAGGAATCCAACCAACACTGGAAGAAATCCTCAGAAAAGAAGAGAAAAATGGGAAATCCCATCCAACCAAGGGGAAACCTCATCCCTCGAAAGGAGGGGCCACAAAGAACAATAGTAAGTAATGAAGGTTGTCTCCTGAAATGTAGAGGACTGGTCCAAACAAAAAAAAGAACAAGCAATGAGAAAGCTAATCAGAACAAAAAAACCCCAAATCCTCTTAATTCAGGAGAGAAAACTCCAGGGCGAAGAGGCCCTCAAAGAAATAAAACAAATTAGTAACCCTAGCAGTTCAGCAGCGCTAAGCGCAACAGGTGCCTTAGGTGGGATCTACCCATTTTGGAACACTCAAACCTTCAAGGAGGAACAAAGAGTGGATTCAAGCCACTAGAAACAAGTAAATCTAAATCACCTCCAAACAATATTAAAGAAATAGTGTTGGGGAATACTAATGAAACTAAAAGATGTCGATGCTCAAGAAAACTATATAATAGCTAGATATTTCAACACAACCCTGCATCAAGGGGAGAGAAAAGGGGGGTCCATTGTAAGAGATCAGCTTAGATAAAATATGGAGGTTCTGGTCTCGGAACTTGATCTTTTTTATGGCAAACCCTCCAAAGGAAAATACACTTGGAACAACAAAAGGATAGGGTTAGGACCATAGCCGCTAGATTGGACAACTTCCTTATCCATATCCCCCTCCTCTATCACCCATTTTTCATCACCTCCAAAATTATCCCTTGGGGAATATCAGGCCATCTCCCCATAGCTCTCACCCTATAAAAGGATAAAAACCTCAGACCCATCCCCTTCAGATTCTAGCCCCTCTGGATGGACTCTCTAAACTTCCTCCCCTTAATCTCTTGAACCTGGTCCAATTGGGTGAATGGAACCCCAATGTTTATTTGGGAGAAAAAAAAAAAAAGCCTTAAAGGATTGGGAAAAAGTCTCATTCCTTAGCACAAAGGAATAAGTACAGTGATAGAAACAAAAATTAGAAGAGATCAATATGGATATTGAAGCTAAGGATGTACAATATGAACATCTGGAGTAGGAGAAAATATACTTCCAAAATTACTTAAAGACACTTCACAACGAAGAAAGGGAATGGAGACTAAAGTCTAGATCCCTGTGGCTCAAAGAAGGAGACAAAAACACCTTCTTAATTCATAAACAAGCCAAAGAAAGACAACATAGAAACTCAATAGATGAAATTAAAAAAGCCTTGGGGGAAAGAATTAACTCTTTCGAAGAGATAAAAATTAAAGCCTCCTCCCATTTCAAAACCCTCTACACTCAAGATGGAGAAGATAATAAATATCAAAGACTAAATTTTATAGGGTTGATCCCCCAAATAATAACGGACCAGGACAATTAGGATCTGGTAAAGAAAGTCACAGAAGAGGAAGTCATAGAAGTAGTTTTCCACTTTGATCCAGATAAAGCACCACGGGTTCACTCTCCACTTCTACAGAAACTATTGGGAAATTGTTAAAAAGGACTTAGTGTATGATTATATACATTCATGCAAATTGAAATATAGGGAGTGCCACTAAATCCTCCTTCTTGGCGTTGATCCCCAAATCCAAAAATGCAAACACCTTTTACCAATTTCACCCCATCTCCCTATGTAATGCCTCCTACAAAATCCTTACCAAAATTATTACATCCAAGTTGAAGCACCTTCCTCCAATAATTATCCTCCCCAATCAAGGGGGTTTCATGACTGAAAGAAAAATTTGGGACAACATAATCCTGGTCCAAGAAGAAATCCACACCAGTGTAACAAACAAATAAAAAGGAATGATAATTAAAATCAACATGGCAAATGCCTTCGATAGAGTAAATCAAAAATTTCTCTATGAAGTGCTTAGAAAACGTGGATTTCAAATCTCCTTTATTTTCTAGATCAAAGATTATATCTCAACCCTGTGGATAGCTCCTTTGATCAATGGCCTCCCAACGTTGTTCTTCCAATCCACACAAGGTCTAAGACAAGGTTTTCCTATGTCTCGGATGTTGTATATTATAATGGACGAAACTCTAAACAAAAGGCAGGAATAAGAAAGGATCACTAGAAACATCCCAGGGCTAAAAACTGTGAGGGGTGTCAGAAGAATAAACAACTCTCAATTTTCTAATGACACCCTTCTTCTTGGAGGAGCCTCTCATGTAATGGCCCAAAGATTTAAAACTGTCATGGATCAATATGAACAAACATCTAGAGAACTCATTAACAAAAATAAGAGCCATATATATGCTTGGAATTTAAAAGTGGGAGAAATGGAAAGAATCACACATATCCTCCAATTACCCTTCACTATGGATTGGAAATAGTTCAAGTACTTAGGCACGCAAATAAGAATCAAATCCCTACCTGGTGTAGTGAACCAATTGCTACCCAGGTTTCCCAACCTCTCAGTTCAACCATTCCTTACATGGAATTATAAACAATGCATTTAACAATAATTTAAACACACTTAAAACTCAGAGTAAAATATATGAGTACTGCTATAATTAAATGTGCCATAGCATTCATCATCAATTCATTTACACAGCAAAGAACATGATACATAAACAACAACATGATTAAAGCATAACTCAGATTACTTATCTTTTGTCTGTTGTAGAAATCACCAACCAAGTGCAGGCCTTCCACGAACCTCCCAGCCTTAGACCACATTGTTCATCAGCTCAACAGTAGGTCACCCCCGAGCTGGGACCGAGCTCCACCCCAGGAAAAGGAATCTAGACTCAGGCTGAGGTTACAGGGAAGACAACACATTCACATTCACCAGGAAGTAGTTCTCCCAGGAAACTCCCACGCTCACTGCCCACAGACCCGCATTCCCCACATGCCTGTTCCACCCCAGGAGAGTGAACCTTCTCTGTCACCTA
>ML791510.1:77796-92164 GCA_009831015.1 Picea engelmannii | reverse complement strand
GATGATGTCATCTTATTACATGATTCCTTGATCACATGTATAGACTAGGTATTGAATATATTAATGCCTTTGCTATGATTGGTTTGTGTTGTTGTGATTGGACGACACAAGAGCATCGGAGCAGAGCGAGGAACAACAGAGATAAAAGGAGAGCGTTTACAAGGTATGAACACTATCCATTTCTCTTAAGTTCATTCAATAGTTAGATCTAGGGAAAGAGTAGTATTCTGTTATGGTTTGTTCCAGATCCAGGTGGATCTTGGGGAGATTGGTCTGTGTCCGCACTCACGAATTTATCCATAAACAGTGGCATAGGTGACATAGTTTGTGCAAAGAAGAAACCACCAAACAACAGTGTCTCGACTAGTTTCTTAGATCACTTGTCTCTCTCCTTGGTAAGGATGTAGCTTCCACCTTCCCTCAATTCGAAGAGGAAGCCATTAGTAAGGCCCAACAGTATGACCTCATCTATGCAGAGTCAGGGTACTTATACACTGTACTTCTTGATCTTCCACAACCTGTTCCATTTGGCCAAGACAAACCTGGGATGTCACACTCAGCAGACGGGTTGATTGGTGCCACCATTCACCACGGCCCACAACCCCAACCACCACCGATGTATAGAACACCTCAATACCCGTCAGCATATGGGGGCACTTCTTATTACCCCCCACCTCCTTATCAATAGCCATACCCTATTGTTATACCTCCACCCATCAGTGGACCACCGTCGGCACCTCCCATACATCCCTCTATTCCAACAAACAATGGTACTCCCTCAACCTCAACTTATAGTAATTGGGAAAGCACTATGCCTTCCTATGTACCTTATGGATTGGTACCACCACAGAATCCATACTTCCCATTTCCTGGTCCTCCAAAACCCATGGCTCCCCCACATCCTCATGCGGGGGTGAATTTTGTTCAACCCTCTACTGCTCAACAATACCAAAATTTTGAATAGTTGAACATAGCCAATCCAACCCACCCATCAAACAATGCCAAGAAGAAAGGATGGAACAGGAATAACAACAACCCAGGTCAAGGTGGGAATCAACCCCCACAGCACCAACCCACTCGGGGCAACCAGAACCACGGGAACCAAAACCCCCAAGGGGGCAATAATAATAAATGCCAAGGGAGAAACAATGTTAAAACCATATTCCCTTGTGCCCTTTGTGGTGAGTTCATCCATTACACTCATCATTTCCCATAGATCACCGATTTCAAATGGTTAAAAGAATCTGGTAGTCTTCCCCATTCTCCTGCACAACCTGCCCCTTAGCAGGCACCACAACAATACGTGCAACAACCCCCTCCCACCGTGCTGCAAAATTCTATCCCACATCAAGGTGTGATAAACACCCAATAGGACACACAACATCCCCCACCTTAGGCAAGACAATACCTCGACCTCAACAATCCAGCAGATCGCACAATTCTCCTCACAGGTGAGGAAGAAATCCTTCTGCAAACACGTAATTGTCAGTATCATGCACCCACTGAGTCTCCTTCCCTCCCTCCAGAGACAAACCCTCCACCTATGGGACCCCCATTGGTGATCCCTCTCCCTTCCACCGAACCACCACTTCGCATCCCTCACATCCCATTGCGCAGGAATGTCCACAACACACAGGCTAGGGCAGCTCATAACTGTAGTTTGGTAGATGACTTAGCACAATCCCTAGCTGCCATGTCAATCTTGGAAGTCCTCCAGACTTGTCCTACTCAGCGGAAATCACTACTTTCCTCCTTGGGGGTAGTCGACTTTGTAGATACCCGACTCATTACCTTTGATCTTGACAACGGAGAACCTCGTCTTCCCGCCTTGATCGCTTTTCAAATACCAGTGAAAATATGGAACATCACAATTCATCGGTGTATCATTGATGAAGGTGCATCTACATGCATCACGTCCAAAATAGTATGGCATAAACTTGGTTCCCCAGAACTCATACCCTCTACCATCACATTACGAGCTTATGACAGATGACCATCCTCTCCTGAAGGGCTCTTCCAAATTTTCCCTGTCGAACTCTGAGGCAAGACTATTCTCATCGATATCAAAGTTATCGATGCCCCGCTTGATTATAATATCTTGTTCGGTTGTAGCTACATGTATGCTATGAAGGCAGTCGCATCTTCTGTCTTTCAGACAATGATGTTCCCTCACAATGGAAAGATCATTACCATCGACCAAGTCTCACATTATGAGCCTAATCCATCTGCCAACATCGATAGCATTCTTCCTCTCATCCACAAAAGCCATGACACATATCCACTCGTCGATATGGGTCCTGGGATTTTTAAAGATCCATCCTTATTAGGAACATATCATGGAGCACCACCACTGCTACACCCTTCCAATCAAGTGTGTGTCATCTCATCTAACAAAACTCACACAGAGGATACCCTTCCTCCCACAGAGTCTTCTATCATACCTGACGTCCCACTTGTCGCAGAACCCCCGCCCCAAGAACCTCTTGGACACTCGTCGACCCCTGCAGTTCACGATTCCACCTCTCCCCAAGGACATAGTCCAGTTTGGGAGATAGTTCCCCAACCCCTCACTCAAATTCCCTTCATGTACCCTCCACCAGGTATCGAAGCTTTTCAAGTAGCCGCAATGCTCACACTACCTAATATGGTCTTAACAATCCTAGTGTGGTATTTACACCCACCAGAGATGGTCCCTTGACCATCCCTTCCCCCACAAGAAGGAATCCCCATGACGATTCCCATCCTTACCCCCACTACCCCCCCACTCACTAACCCCCCTGCTACATTTGGGGGCAGGAGAAAGAAGAAGGCACCCACCGCTCCACTTCCTCTACGCATCCCACCACCTTGCGCACTATGTGAGAAAGAGGGCAACCAAACCAACAACTGTCCATCACTACTTGAATTACAGAATTTGATCCCCCTAAATCAAACTCCCCCAACACCCACCACTACTGCTAGTCCTGCCATTACCACCCAACCTTCTAGTAGTAAAGTGTTGAGGACCAAATATTCTTGTGCTATGTGTTCAAATTATGGCAATTATACCCATCACTGCCCAGCACTGCCACACTTTCGGCAGACATTAGTCGTCGTATGCCAGAACTTCTAGAACAACCCTAGGCCTGCTACGTCCTCCTCAAAAAATATCACTGACATCTGTTATGTCACCACTTCAGTCAATGAACGTATGAGACACCCTTTCTCTCTCTGCAATTCATTAGCTCATTTTACATATCAGTGTCCTATGCTCCATGAATACAGGCAATGTCAATTGACCCTGCTTCACTGACCCTCAAAGGCGATAATTGACATTACCTCGTCACTAGAGGCTCTTCATGTCATTTCTCCCGAACCTGAGGCACTCCCAACACCTCCATGGTTCTTAGATGACGTATCTGAGGATTCATCCCCCAACCCCCCCAACTCTCATGTTCATTCCCCTATGGGAACTTTCCACCCAACCACCACAGGTACCCCTCAGTACTTCAATATATGTTTTATGTCGAGTGAACCATCACCATCTCTTAACAATGTTCCCCCTACTTCTTCACTAGGGGGCAACCACATGACCACTGTCACCAAGATCACTCCTCATTACCCCTTGTATTCCCTTCACTTCCAATGTGACGAAGAAATACTTGAAGAGTTAAACCACCCAGACTCTCCCTGGGATGCACTACACCATCGCACACTCTTCTCTCCATAGGAAGCCTCCATGCCTCCTAACCAAAACCCCATTTACGCAGTCGAAACCAAGGATTTTATCCCATCAGGGCCTATCGACTGGTTCAAAAATCCCATTCCTGCCCCTGATGCTTTTGAAGAAGGCAATATGGCCAACATTTCCCCCACCATTAAAATTGACATTTCCATTAAAAATGGCATCGTCGAAGAAATCACCATTGGAGTTGCTTGCACTCCTCAAGAAATCGCCACATATAAAGCCCTCTTCCAGGAATATAGGGATATTTCTACTTGGTCATACACAGAAATGCTTTCCCTCAATCCCTCTATTGTCGAACATCGCATCGACACCTAGTCTGACATTACACCAGTTCGCCAAAAAAAGAAACCACTACATCCATCCAAAGCCTCGGCTATCAAAGTTGAAATTGACAAATTACGCGTTGTCGAGTTCATTTACCCCATCTCATATACCTCATGGGTTTCCAACCCTGTACCCATTAACAAAAAACAGGGCACTATCTAATTTTTCACAGACTTTCGCAATCTCAACCATGCATGTCCCAAAGACAACTTTCCAATGCCTTTTATCGATCAAATTATCGACGACTGCACGGGCCATGAGGTTCTCTCCTTTATGGATCGATTCTCTGGTTATAATCAAATTCAAATTCACCTAGTTGATCAGTATAAAACTGCATTTACTACCCCGTGGGGTACTTTTTCATATCATGTCATGTCTTTCGGCTTAAAGAATGCCGGCGCAACTTTCCAGTGGGCGATGACATACATCTTTCATGATCTGGCTAATATCATCCTCACCTACTTGGACGACCTCACAACTCGATCCAAGAAATGCACACAGCATCTCGATGATTTATGAATCATCTTTCAATGGTGTCGTCAGTACAACATCCGCTTGAATCCTCTCAAGTGTGTGTTCTGTGTCACCGCAGAGTGCCTCCTCAGTTTTATTGTTTCCCAAAGTGGTATTACCATGGACCCCCTCAAATTCCAAGTTATGACCAAAATTCCACCTCCCTCGAATTTACGACAACTTCAGAGTCTATAGGGAAAAGCTAACTTTCTTAGATGCTTTTTTCCTGATTATGCCATACGCGCACATGGTTTCCTTCGCTTACTACATCACAACATCCCTTTTCACTGGGACAACCATGCCCAATAGTCATTTGACGATCTTAAAGTAGCGCTTTCAAATGCACCTTTAATTAGTGCACGTGACTACAATCGCGACTACATCCTCTATGTATCAGCATCAGTTGTATCGGTAGCTGGTGTCCTCGTCCAAATCGGTGATGATAATCATGAACATGTCATTTATTATGTTCGTAAAAACCTCTCAGGGCCACCCTTGAAGTATAAAAACGAAGAGAAACTTGCTCTTGTAGTTGTCCTCACAGTCCAGAAACTGCGCCATTACATTCTGCTTCGTACCATAAAGGTCGTCGCAGATTCCAACCCTATGTAGTACTTGTTCAACCATCGACAAGTTAATGGAAAATTCACTCGATGGATCATTATCCTTCAGGAGTATGACCTCGATTTCTCAACCCCTAAGAGTAAGAAGGCCCTCGTTCTCGCCGAACTTGTCACAACCCTCCCCTCTAACACCACCAGTGCCCCTGGCAACACTGACTTTCTCGACGAACATCTCATTTACATCACTATGGATGATCCTTGGTACGACGAACTCCTCATCTACCTCCAAAATCAAAAGTTTGGTAACCACCTCTCACGCGATGATCATCATTGTATTCTCCATCAAGCCCCCTGCTACCTCCTCATCGGAGACATCCTATATCAGCGGGGCATTGACACCATTCTTCGTCGATGCCTAACTATTGACGAGGCCGACAGAGTCTTAAATGACTGTCACAACGACACCTGTGGAGGCCATCTATCGGGTATATCCATTGCTCAAAATATTATCCGAGCTGGGTACTTTTGGCCGACCTTGTTTCATGATTGCATTCATGCCGTGAAATGATGTGAGCAATGTCAGCTTTATGCCAACAAAGCCCAAGCTCCCCCCGCTCTTCTTCACCCTATCATTACTGTCGACCCTTTTTGCAAATGGGGCATCAAATTTATGACTTGTAATCCCCCCTCCAGCAATGGTCACAAATACATCATTGTCATTGTTGATTACTTCACCAAATGGGCAGAAGCTATGCCCACTTTCAACAACATCATTGACACTGCAACGCGTTTTTTCTTTAACCACGTCATATCCCGCTTTGGAGTACCCCTCCAACTCATTTCCGACCATGGGAAACACTTCGAGAATGAGATCTTCATCGAAATATCATCGCGGTTAGGCTTCTCTCACGAGTTTGCCTCACCATATTACCCTCAGTGTAACGGACAGGTCGAGGCAGTTAACAAAGTCCTCAAGACCATGTTACAACGCACGGTTAATAAACATAAAACCAATTGGCATCATATGTTATTTTCTACACTATGGGCTTACCGAATGGCTGTGAAAACCTATACTGGATTCACACCATTTCATTTAGTCCATGGGGTTGAGGCCACTCTCCCCATCGAGTGCAAAATTTCCACCTTATGCACCGCAATTGAGCTATTACCCGACACTACTCCAATGGAGTAGTGCTTGCTGAACTTGGAGTCTTTGTATGAAGATCGTCGATATTCCTTACAGAACAACAAGGTAGCTAAAAAATGATCCAAGGCTACCTTTGATCACCATGTCAACCTTCGCTCATTTCGCGAAGGCGACCTCGTCCTGGCTTACGATATCACTCATGATACCTTTGGCCATGGAAAATTTGAATTACTCTGGCATGGACCATACATCATTCAACATTGCCTCACCAAAAGAGAATATATCATGGCCTCTCCCGAAGGCCTCTCTCTCAAAGAACATATCAACAGGTTGTATCTCAAGAAATTTTATGCTTAAAAGTAATCATTATACTTTAGGTTATTTCTTTTCTAGCGTTTTTAATCTTGTTTCTCCTTCCATCACATCTAAACTATCCTTTGTGCTATTGACAGATGCTTCCTCCACCAACCTACCACATTAGTTACGTCGACGATGCCAGCCGTTGGACACAAAATCTTGCTTCGGCTACTTGGGCTCTCTACACCCCCTCACATGAAATGCTCCATTCAAGCGGCATATGTTTGGGGTCAGCAACCAACAACCAAGCCGAATACACTGCTGTCATTGGCCTCCTGGACAACTCCTAACATCATCATATTCTTCACCTTAGTGTCTTCCTCGACTCTCAACTAGTCATTCTCCAGCTCAACAATGTGTACCGCGTCCGTGATCCTTGCCTCTTTCGCCAAAACTTGCAGGTTAGGCTTTTATCTCGACATTTTGATTCCATTACATTTACACATATTCCAAGACAATTGAATCAAATTACAGATAACCTAGCTAATATTGTGTTAGACTGGCATACATCACATCAAGCTACCTCTACAAATACATAAACATATCACAATCCTATCACAGCATATACCTAGAATAGACATCATCAAAACATTAACCAAAAACATGTAAACACCACATAGATCTCAAAAAGTATACTCATGTATATATATATAGGTCCACAGTGCCATCTGAATGTTTACAGACAAAAAATACACCTATCTGCAGGCCAATGCAGCACCTCGGTACAAAATGGGCTCACCAACCTATATACAAAAAAATATATATACATCAAATACCTCAGAGCACCACTCACGGTGCCTCTAGAGCACCATCGCCTGCTCCTCCCTCAGGTGGTGGCGGCCCACCACCTCTTTCCCCAGGAGGTGGTGGTCCACCCTGTGTCAGCCCCTCCTGCCCTAGTAGTAGTCATCCAGTCGTCAACGCAATAGCCACTGCTGCTCGTCGTACTATGGCCCACCACAGTGGCGGTACCCCCTGCACACTACTCCAGGAAAGTCTCATCCTGGATGCGAGACCATATGCCCTTAGGCACCTCCTGTAATATCGTCTCAAAATGAGGGCATATG
The DNA here is from genome assembly GCA_009831015.1 of Picea engelmannii. Taxonomy (NCBI): domain Eukaryota; kingdom Viridiplantae; phylum Streptophyta; class Pinopsida; order Pinales; family Pinaceae; genus Picea; species Picea engelmannii. Next base: position 84,466 of record ML791510.1, on the reverse strand, counting down.
TCCTCATAATCAGCTTCAACCACTGCTGGAGGAGCATGTGATGGCCCAGCACTAGGGTCATCAAACCGGTGCCTCCTCGCTGCCCTCTCTAGCTTAGATGGTCACAGCGCGGCCTCATCATGACGACGTCTCTCTCCCTGCGACGGTCTCTTCGGTGCTCACTACAACTCCACCTCGCGCCTGTGAGGTGCCACATCTGCACATGCAAACAAACAACAAATAGTATCATCATCTATATCATATACATATGGACTGCTATCTCAAACAAAAAATAGCAAAAACATACACATAAACACCAAACATACCTCGATGATCAAAAACCTCCCCTGGAGGTAGCACCATGTCTGGATCATCCTGGAAGTCCACCCCGGCATGGGTAAGGTAAGATCACCTGTGACATTTGTCGCCATACCTGCGCTGCCTCTGTAGAAAAGAAGTGGCCACCTTCGCCACCACCATGGCGAAGCAACATAGTCGACCACCACCTCAATCGCGGCCCTTGTGCCCCAGGCACCCCCACTATCCAAACTCCCCCATATCCATGGAGAAATAGTGGTCCAATTGCCCCACCATCCTCACATTCAGTGTAATCCCCCAAGCAAAATGCTCATCGGCCAACACTCTCTCCAGCACTAGAAGCTGGCCACCACTGATACGCTAGGTCACCAGTGACCCATATACTTGCACAATCATCGCTGCTACACAACGATGTGCCAGGGAATCTATAGACAAAATGCTCACAACCATCCCGAACATAAAGTTCTGACCTGAACAATATCTCCGACCAATAGTTGCGAGCTACATATCCCTAGGTAGCACCGGCTCTACTAGTAGGGGCATTCCATGAAAGGGAAGCCCAGTCAAGAAATATACATCCTCCACCGCAGTGAAGGGGATCTTCTCTCCTCGCACGAGGAAGCAATGCAGCTCTGGACTACACATCTAGATCAGGAACTGTATGAGATACTTGTGTGCCCATATCAACGGGCACTCAAAGAAATTTAGCAGCCCACAGACTGCCAAAGTCGCACGCACATCGGGCCCCTCAATGGCCACGCCATCTCGCAGCTGAGACCAGTCTCTCTCTTGCCAACCCACTAGCATCGTCACAACCATCCACCTGCAGACACAACATAGAGTCCTATATCAGCTCAAGAAACCATCAACAGCATAAAAAAGACTCATTTTTTTTACACCTCAACCTTGCCTCCTAGGTGCGGTTTTGTTACCCATAGGCGCGCACACATGCGCGCCTGTTCACTACATAGGTGCGCATGTGTGTGCACCTGTTCACTACATAGGTGCGCATCAGTGCACACCTATTTGTTTCACAGGCGCGATCCCAAGCGCACCTATTCACCATACAAACACGCACAGATGCACGCCTATTCAACCATACAGACGTGCACAAATGCGCGCCTATTCAACCTACAGACGCGCACTTGTGTGCGCCTTTTCAACCCGAAGGCGTGCCCTTAGAGCACGCCTCAAATCCCCTCTACCGCGCCCCCATGCACATATATCTGGTGGACAGGCGCACACATGTGCACGCCTATTACCAGATCGCTCGTGCATGTGGGGCCCATATCCCTAAATATCTCTATACGGCCCCCCGTACAGTCCCTACCCAAAAAATGAAATCATATTTCTATGTAGGATGATCAGACTACTAACCTAATGCTCACTAATCACCAATCAGATGCCTCATCCTCTCTGAATCTCCAAATCTCCTCTGAAAACTACTCGTCCAGTCACTATTACAGAAGGTACATATGAGGTGCAATGTGGGCCCTACAGCTATATATAGGCCTTTTTTCCAAACTTCCACTCACCATTCCGGGAGCCCATGGTGTCCATTTTTCGATCTGTCTTTAGCCACAGGATCGGCATCCCATCATCTACACCACAACATCCCTTGGGCCTCTTTCTATCCTGAGCCCCCGGGGTGGCTTGTTTTTCATACCCTGGTATGCATGCGCATATTCACACTTATCAAATACATGCTCATATCTTTGATTCTCTTCAGATATTGTTCACTTTGGGTATTTGGTTTTCATGTGTGCAGGTACTTGATCATCATCCATCGGCGCAAACCCTTCAGGTATATACTTAGCACTGGCATGTAGTCTTTCCGTCTATATCGCACTTACATTTCCAGTCACACCCTCTGACATTTGCCTCTAGGATCCCCATTCTCGGCTCTGCAGTACCCACACCTCCATTTGCATCTTCGGTACTGTCACCCGGTAGCATTCTTCCCCACATGAGTTGTCCCATTCATAGGACCTTGTGGCACTTCTGACACTCATGCTGTTTTTCAAAACCCTTTAGGGATGGGAGTCCCGATAGTCTTTCATCATGTCGCGAATCAAACCACATACTCTTTCTCCTCATTTTGCTAGCGTTCCCACTCGGACTCCCAGATTATCTCTTCACAGTTCTATTTTTTTGACTACACCTCCGTAGTATCATGAACCCTACATTCCATCCACAATCAGTTTTCCCATTTGCAAATCTCCCTCCATTTCACCTACCTCATACAAAAACTCACCAATGGGGCCCCCACCCTTCATCAGTTTTCCAAGCAAATTATGCCCTACATGGGCCACCCATATGACACTGGGGCACCCGTTTCTGTATTTGTACATTTCTCCCCAAAATTATTCATTATTTATTGTACAAACGCCTTTATTTTCCAGTCATTACATTCCATTTTTTGTCGTCACCTTGGGGCGACCTACTTTTTTGGCCAAACGCAACCCATGTTACCCTTGGTTGGAGCACTACTTATCATATACCCTGGTCGCCATCGTCCATATCTTCAGAGTACCCCACAGGTCACTTACCTCTACCCTCTGAATTTTTTCACCTTGTCCCGCCTCTGGCACAACTTATCCCCGGTCTTGTCGTCCCCCTGACCCTCGACCTCGTTGAATGGTTGCAGCCACTTTTTATCTCATACCTCCTCCAACCAAGGGAAGTCTTGAGTCTTCCCACATCTTGACTTCATCCATGTACCTATGCCACTTCCTCACCTCAGTAAATTTCATGAAGCCATCTGCTTTTGGGAGTCGCGTTCCCCTTTTGTCGACATCAGCACAATTTTCCAGAAGGGTGACAGTATCTTGATTCTCATTTTCTACTCAATGAGAGATCTCAGACGACATAGGGTGAAACATCGTTGCTCCCTGTTGTTGTTGACCCCCATAAACATTCGACGCCAACACTTTCTCTTACTATGGTGGGTCTTACTTTGCCACTATTGCAGTTAGTTCTTTCCATTGCTGAAGACCTATGAACTTGGCAGGGCTATCAATGCCCACATCATCGCTGCTACTTATTACTGCGATCACTGCCTACTATTCAGAGTATGTTCATTTGCAGAATTGTCTTCTGCCTCTATCACAACTGCCCCCATGGGCACTACAGTTGTCTACACCAACACTCCAGTCATCGTTTTTCAGAGTTACATAACACGAGCATGGGGCATGCTCGCCTTGTCTGTACATAGTTTTCTATTTTATACACCTCATGGAAGGTCGGGTCCTACTGGTTTCTTTTTTCTCCAACAGATCACTTTGAATGATCCCACTATTTCTCTATCTTACAAAAACATTCTCAGTAGAAGAAACATTGATGAATTTCGACTATACGTCTGCTCCTAACCTCATCCATCAGGGGGCATCTGTTATCACTGAAATTTCATCTACACATGGTTACAAGAACTCAACATCATCAAAGAGTGATGAAGTCATCCATGGACCTGAATTAATACCACAACATTCAAAAAAGGTCAAAAACTATACAAAGTAGTGAAAAATTGAAGAGCGCTTTGTAGACATTGGGCGCGCGCGCATGTGCAAAACGGGAACGTAGAAATTGCACACAGGCGCACGATGCGCGAACGTCAGCGCAAAAATCTGCGCACCTGCTAAACGATGCGTTTATGGAAGTGGTCGGCCTCCCAGCCACTTATGGTTCAGCTCCCAAGCCGATTTGACCCTCAAATCTGGGCTGGATCCGACTAGTGGGCTGGTCAAAGACCTAATAATGCCCTAATTGGCCTCTTTTCACACTACAAAGCAGTTAAACAATAACCCAAATGAATGCTATAAAAAGACATGGCTGCACCTCATTTTCTCAAGGAATTCAAAGTAATTTTATGTTTCCTCTATTGTTTTGAGGACTCCATCCTTGACACAAGCATATTGGCACCATTACATTGGACAATCCACCTCACAATTGAGTGGATTTGTAAGGAGTTATTTCAACACCATTTTCCATTTTCTTTGTTGTAAGAAGAGCTATCTAGTGAGGGTCCAAGAGCCTTCTCTTGGAGGAAGAAGGGATTCATAGTCCCCTTTCTTCTTGGTGCTTTGTTTTCATCAATAGATCAGCCTCAAACATTGGTGACATGGGTCTTTTGGTTCTTTTTGTTTCTATGTCCCTATGCTCATGAATTTAGTTTTTATTGCATCTCTTAGTTTAATTCTTAATTATAGTTTTTGTTTTCTTTCCCTAACTATTTTCTCTATAGATGTCCTACTTAGCAGACCCAAATGAGCTTGCAAGCACCTATATTCTTCTCACCAAGGTGAAGAAAGATGTGCAACAATGATAATGTTCTCAATGACGCTATATCTAATGATGATACTATGGAAAATTATGACAGTACTGATGATGATGTTGATATGGCCAATCCATTCGACGATGATTCTGAAATACCAGATGATGATACAGAATATGATGAGTTGGATGAAGAAGAAGATCAATGATATTCCTACATGTGGTTAGTCATTTGTACTATAGATCTCTTATTTCTTTTTCTTTCATGTAATCTTAGTGTCATTTTTAATTATAGTTGTTAAATCTAGATAGATTGGGTATTGGGGAAATGACAATGTTCATGATGAAGATGATATTGACGATGTTGAGTTTGATGAAGATATACAGTATTTTACATGTTCTTTATTGTTTCATATTGGGTATGGAGAAATTGAGAGTGATGTGAGGGGGGGGGGGCATAATTATAAATCATACATCCTTGAGTCTTGAAACCCTCCCATATCGTCAAATCATGTGTCTAGTCTAACCATGTCGAACTTCGATGCATACAGGCACATACTGAAGAAATTTCAACGCTGGTCCTATTCACTTCTCACTATATGAGGTAAGTGTATGACATTTGTGATGGGTGAATTGAAGCTTCTGCAAATGAAGCCAATTTATTGATGGTTCATCCATTTGGGTTGCAAGCTAGGAATCAAACCTACTAGAAATTGGCATTAGCAAGAGGAATGAAATTATGATTATGTTAAAAATTATACAGTTTGTGTTGCTAGTGTTACCCCTAATTTTACATGAGGCCTACACTAGTATTTTTTCACTACTCTTGTGATTTTCATCACAAAGGTAGGTTTACAAGTTGATCTTTGGATGGCCTAAGGGTTTCATGGTTTTATGTCCTGGATCATGAAGGAAGATGCAAACTTATATTGGATGTTGCTTCCACTTATGTTTATGCTTATTATTGAGGAAACACACCTTTATTGGAGACTTATTGCACTTTATTTCATTACAATTCCTCATGTGGGTGCCGTTGGGGGTCCCTCAACAATGACCTAGTCATGGGAAACATTGACCTGTGAATGGGGCCAATGTTGAATTTTTTTTCAAATTGTTTTTTTATGCACTGAAATTTGACATGGATAGACTATCCACATGCCTTAAGGATATGGGAGGGTTTCTGGACTCAAATTCGAATCACAGTACACCCACTTGTTTTGTTTCTAGACTTACTAGACTTATGTCTTACCAATAGATATCAAACCGATCAAGTAACAAAAAGGTTGCCTCGAAAGGTTCTTCGTCACATTCCCATAATTCCACATTTGCAATGGTTGTTCATGTTTGAAATCATAACTCATTTTTTTGATACAATGCATATGTTAAGTGTTTAGAGAAATACACAATAAAATATTTCGCAGCATGATTTTTATAGGGAAGACCTTTTAGATATTTCCTTACCTCCAACTTTAGAATTTTCTTACAACATATCATTTAACCGCACTCTCTTTCGTGCATGGGTCAATGTTAAACCATTACTTAAAATTGGATAACTTTTCCCCTTTTGTGGTAACAACTATGTAATTTCCCCCTCTAAAATATTCTGAGAATCTCTAGGATTTTTTATACTCATCCATGGTTGTTCAAACAAGTTGGTAGTCTTGAAGTTATTTCAATGTCGTATAATGTTACTCCCTTATTGACTAGTATTTGAGGGTTGAAACATGTAGATATAACATATCAACATCCTTAAAGGATCCTCCTCTCATGGGAAGGTCACCCCCTTTAATAATCTCTTTTGCTTAGGTAAACCCTCAACTTGGTCATCCTTTTACATTAAGAAGGTTTCCTCCATGTGGCTTATGGATAAAGAAACAATACCTCCAATCTTGGATCTCCAAATATTATGGATCTTTCCTAAAGGCTATAATGTATGATTGAGTACAAATGTTATAATTTTATTCATTATAGAAATTCTCATTGTGGAGATGACACTATGATAGCTCATGCCAAAGGACCCTAGTTCATTGACGATGTGGGACTCTTTATAAGGCCATGTACTCACATATGTGCACCTTGTGACCTTTGTTCCCAATAACCACAT
>ML791510.1:12195-63159 GCA_009831015.1 Picea engelmannii | reverse complement strand
ATAAGCTAGCCTTTTGGCTCAGTTCATCTTCCCTGATACTAACCTAGACATATGCATTTCATCTTCCAAAAGAGATCCATATATGATTCATACATAGCCATACAAAATCAATCTAGATAAAACCTAACATAACTAGAATCGTCTTTAACCTCCAAGAAAACATAATTCTATATCTACCCCAAGACCTATAAACCAAACATCAAAACATAGAAAATTGAGTAGCTTCTAGTAGAGCATTGTCCTTGTATTTGCATTCCCAGAAGGAGCCTTGTAGCATGATGGATTATTTTGACAACATATCCTATTTTTTTATTAAAATTCATGCAGATATGGAAAAATGAGGCCTCCTCGAACATAGAATTTTTCTCCAAGCATAGTGCCATGATTGACTCCAAGACCAAATATGTAATATTAAGCTTTCCATTATCCCAATCCATCAACAACTTAAAATCTCCAAGAACATGCAAACACCTAATATGTTTTTCAAGTGCCACTTTCATCAACATCTAGAGGGTGTAGAATTCAACCATGTTATTTGCTCCCAGTCCTGCTCCATATTTTAAGGAGAAGTGGTAATGATCTAAAAAGAGTATGACTCCATCCCCACACATTTTTGGAGAGCCTTGATAAGATCCATCAAAGAAGTCCCAAGGCTTTGTGAAATCAATACAGGGCTCATGCAATACCCTTTGGGATTTAATATTAATAATAATATCAAAATTGATGCCCAATTTTTTTTTTTTTTTTTTTCTAAATAAATTTTGGTCATCGCATATCCGACAACAAATTTTATCGATACGACAGTTTTGCTATATAAACATCGAAAATATGTCGTCATCTATGAGACAATAGTTTCTATTGATGCAACAGTTTTGCTATATAAACAACAGAAATTTGTTGTCGAATAGGCGACGACAACTTCTATTGATGCATCGGTTTAGCTACATAAAAAATAAAAAGTTATTGTCGAATAGGTGACGACATATTCTATTGATGCGATGGTTCATCTATACAAACAACGAAAAGTGGCATCGAATATGCGATGAAAACTTCTATTGTTGCGTCGATTTAGCTACATAAACAACAAAAAGTTGTCATCGAATATGTGACGATGGTTTCTATTGATGCATCGGTTTAACTATAAAAGTTGTTGTCGCAATTTAAACGAAAAGTTGGTTTTAGATTGTTTTCCTATATCATCAATTATGCGACATTTGATCAAGTTTTTCACAAATGCCACGTCACCTAAAATGACGTTTCAGAGACTCTAAATTTGTCACCATATCAACGACATAACATCGCAATAGCATTGAAACAACCGTCGCAAAATGGGCAAAATATGCTAGTGGTTGGCTTCTTATCCTAATCACTTTCATCACATGGGAGATACCGAAAGGTGCAACCTTCTTGGACACCAAGACATTTGAACCTCTGGTCACGAAGTTCAATACGATTTGGTACTCCAATGACATGAACAAGTAGTGGTAATCCACACGTATTATAACCAATTGAAGGTATCCATATAGGCCATGCCTCGCATAATACAGAACACATTTCATAGGTTTATACCCTTAATGAAATTCAACGTGGACTGTCATTTCAAATATATCACCACACGCACTGATGAGAATAAACAACAACTATAGTCATACTACAAGTTAACGGAGGATGACTTGGAGAAGATTACCAAGGAATGGTCGGTGGACCTTCTTGTTCCAGCGGACCCCACAGAGATGTCCAATGTTGACAGCCCCAAAACTGTGGTGGATACAGCCAGAAATAGCAAGACAAAGAAGACTGAAGAGGTCCATGATTTAGACAGCGCGTTCGTGAAGACCACATCCATCTCAGCAGAGAAAGTAGGTGATGGCACAAAATTTGAACAGAATAAATGCAAGGTTACACCACCAAGAGATGATGAGGATCCCTCAAAGAAAAGGAAGGTTTCCCCTCTGAAACCTTCTTCAAGTAAGAAAATGAAAGCAACGAGAACCAAATTTGAGACCACCCTCACCTCATACGACTTTGAATTCATCGTCACAACACTGAATGTTGCTTCGCTAGAGATAGCAGAGAAGCAATAAGCTAAGCAAGAGGAGGTATTCAGTCACATTAAGGATGAGATCCAAGGAGTGCAGTAGGCACTATAGTCCATCCACACAGTATCCTTCGTGTCCCTAATAGTTGGAACACAAGAACTAGGTGATGATCCCGCTCAATTAAACCAGATCGTTGATATAGTTGAAGCTCTCCTTCGACAAGCTCGGGTAGAAATAGCACAAGACACTCAGGATTTATCGAAAGTACAAAAAGAACTTGAGGACCAAAGAAGTGTTGCATAAAAGGAAAATCTTTCTCTACAAGAGAAATGGGATGAAGAAAAAGAAAAGCTACAACAAAGAAAGGAATAGTTTCTCGTCGAGCAACTTGAAGTTAAGTAAAGGGTCAACAAAGAACCTTTCTCTATGATAGTCGTTGAAGTATAGACCGAGGAACAAGTTCCACAATAGGTGGCACAATTGGAAGAGGTAATCCAAAATCTACAACAACGCATCGCCGACTTAGAGCTCCGTGTAGTACCTGAAACCCCATAGGAGATGAGGAACCAAAGAGAAGCAACTCCCACAATGCAGTTGACAGATTAAAATCTCTTTCCTTGGAGTGCAAGCAACTCAGTAACCGTAGTGCCCAGACCTATAAAAATGTCACTGAAAATCTAGAATTGCAGACACTGTAGTCGTAGATCCAAGAAGAAAAGAAGAACACAGATACACCACAGGCATAGTTGAAGGCCCTATTAGTTGTAGAAAGGATGAAGAAATATCAAGAACACCGCACACCTCATCATCAAATCCATATGATTCAAATAAAAGTGATGGAAGTCACTCAATGAATTCAACCTATGCAAGACAAGTCATGTATGTTGTTTACAGAGGTTGAGAGCTAAGGAGAAGAGCTCGAACAAGTCATCCTCATAGCAGAACATTGCTTAGAAGGGCTAGTGAATGATGTATTTATCCATGAGTTCATCGAACAAGAGGCCACAACAAAGCAACAAGTCGAAGTAGCTCAAGCCAAGATCAAGGCGTTTGAGGCTGAACTGCCCAGACCTGAGTGACTTGGGACAAGTCACAGGTGAGTGTTGGGGGCCTGTTGGCCCTTGACCAAGTTTTGGGAGTTTCTTGGTCATGTTGACCTATTTTGGGACTTCGACAGCCTGTCAAAGGAGGAGCGCAAGTCGAAGCAGAGATCACGAGATCTCGGCCCCCTTTTGATCCCCTTTTTGGGTTTTTGGGAATATGTAATGGGAATGGGATGTTGGCCCATGGGTTTACCCATGTTTAGGCCTATTTTGTAATGTATATATAGAAGGATAGGAAATATAGAAAGAGGCTAGTCTGCTAATTGCAAAAGGAATGGCTAAGTTCTAGATCTATGTGATCAAGGGATTGTAAGTGCTATGTGCATACTCTGCAAGACTTGTAGCACTGAGTGCAAGTCCCTGTGAGAGACTGTAGAAGGCTTTGTGTTGTAACTCAAGCAAGAAGGATCTAGCTAGCTGCACAAATCTTATGTCATGTGCAGAGTAAGGGTTTTGAGGCTCTGTGCTTGTAACCGATTGAATGAAGACTATAAAGAAGAAGAGTTGGTGGACGTAGCCCCAGGGTGGGGGTGAACCATGTAAACCCTGTGTGATGTGCTTTGTGCTTTGTCCTGATGTATTTACATATTATATGTGAAATGATCTGATAAGTTTAGATAGATCTATTCTTGCTTGGTTCTTATTATATGTGAGAATGTTAGATCTAATATATATATTAATGATTAGTGCTTGATATGCTCATTTTGATCCATTTGTATATGCTAAGTGCTTGAATATTGTAGATTAGTGTGAATGTTCTGAATATTTTTCTTATAAGCGAAGTGATTATTGATTGTATATTGAGGAACTAACAGTGCTAAGTTCTTTATTAAGTGTTCTAATCAAATATTTGTGTCCCATCTAAGGTTCCAGACACTTGAGTCCTGCAACCACCCCTGCCTCTACCTCGGGTGAGACTTCATCTGCTTCACAGGTGTTGCCGAAAGGGCTAGTAGTTAGAGTTTTGTTGGTATGTTGTTGTAGCGTTGAACTTTGTGTCTGCCCCTGTGCCAACAAGTGTGTACAAGGAATTATCCCCTTACCTATCCAAGCCCACAAACACTAGAATCCTGATAGGCAAATGAGAGAAATAGTATAAAGGATCGTTGCAGGGTAAACATAAGTTCAGCGAAGCCTTGAAAGCATCCATCAAATTTGTTTTCTAGCATATCTAGCTAGAGATAAACAAAATAATATTCAAAGAAAATATTATCCCCCCCCACGTAGTAGCGATAAACGCCATCGATCATCTTAGTGAATTATTGTCAAGAAATAAAACATCCACCATGATAGGGGCATTGATGAGAACAGATGAAGAAGCCTAGCTAAATAAACTCAACTTACAAGATATCTCTACCCCTTGTATGATAAAAAATGTTTCATGATGGCAGCTTCAGTATACTCCTCAAGAGTTTACAACCTCGTTAAGCTCACAAAAAAATCATGTAATAAGCTTTGATGGCGCTTCTAAAGGGAACCTAAGGGAGGCAGGTGTGGGAGGGTTTTTCTTTAACCCTAGAGTTCAAATGATGATTACTTATTCTTGGAATCTAGGAATCACCACAAATAATGTAGTTGAGATCTATGCTCTCCTGAAAGGGATCCAAATCGCAAGGGGTTGTCATATTAAAAAGTTAACCATAATATGAGACTCCAAAAAAATCATCAGGTATTTTGTCAAGAACACCAACTCAAAAAACTCTACACTCAAAAGAACCATTGAGAGGATCAGGAACACAATTAAAGGCATGAACACCTATTTCTTCCACATCTTTCATGCCAACAATGGGAAAGTCGACGATCAACAAACAAAGAAATTGGAAAAGGTAAAGGGAATTTGGAAATCAAATGAAATACCACTATGTCCATCCCCCATTAACCCCTAATGGTCCAGCTCACACAATATGTACACATGCCCATCAGACATGTGCACAGTGTGCTCCAGCATAGCAGCCAAGATGGACTAACTCTCAATTTTCATAGGAGGAAAAGGTATGATGGTAAATCCATGAATGGAGTATTTGGTACTTTGATACAGACAGAAAAGGCATTCACATACAACAACAGCCCCATCCCCCATGGGACCCTACAAGGGAGATCATCAACACAGTGCTATCCCTCCCCCCCCTCATATCCTCTCATCAATTCCACTCGCGCAAATGATCGAGGATATGACATAGGTGAAAATTCAGAGCATGTGGAACAAACATTGGAAGCATTTCAATCTCAAGAGTAGTCACCTTACATGAACAAGGAATTACATCGCATGGGAACTCCAAGGTAATCAGAGCTTGATCCATTATAAAGAAACCCATAGGAGGGAAATCATTGCATTCAAGTTAGTAAGCTACAATAAGAGTTTGGTTTCTCCAAGCCAGGGAATAATTCACAGAATTGGGTGGATAGGTAAAGACAAAGGGATGACCACAACTAAGGATAGTGGCAAGATCATAGGAAGGGAAAAATATCGTAAGAGGGAAAGCCATCGATCGTGACCTGCATAGAGGAATAGGAGAAGGAAGCATTTAAAGTTGAGCCACCTGAACTAGCTTGCCACCACAATCCACAATATCTCTCAACAACTTTCTCACTATCAAGACAGAAGAAGGGACAATGCTGGAAAAGAGAATGATAACCTACCTTCACTATCCAGAGCCACGGTCAACATGGACCAACATAGAGCCAATGAATATCAAGAGGAGGAAATGGTGGGTGATAACTTCCTCAACACCCAACCCCTAGCCATGTTCTTAGGCTCTCACAGCGCCACCTCAAATTTCACCCTAGAAACTCTCTCAAATCACCAGAACTTGATCAGTCAACTCTAGGATGAGGTGGACGTTTTTAGAAGCCAATTGGAGAGGCTTGAGAAAGACAAAGGAATCAAAGATCAGGAGGTAGAAGGCTAAAGCAACAATGAAGAAGGTGATATCAGAGAAGCCCCGAACCTCCCAGATTTGAACGTCGCACTGGAGTTTCCTACTGAAGAAATCCCAACATCAACATTAGAGGAAAATAAGAAGTAAGAAATGATTTTAGTCAAATTTTGTAACATTGGCATTGCCAACTCACAGTTTTCTAGCAGTAGCTAGACTTGTAAGTCTTAACAAAATAAGAAGCCAAAGTTTTGGGGGAAGAAGTTCATGTAGAAATATCTTGGTAATATAGATGTTGGGTCATAGACTCATAACTCCCCCAACTTTTTTTGTAGACTAGAGACTTTGGTTGCACCTTTTATATATAAACCATATTTTTGTTTTTGTAAAAAAATAAAGTTGTTACTTGGAATGAAATTTAATTTAGACATGTTTATTTTTCTGTACTCGGTTGAAGATTTGATTTCCATGATCTTTCTTGTACATGCATTCCTACTATACTTGTAATCCCCTTGTTGCTTGATTTATTCAGTAAGGACCCTTCCTATCCACTGTATCCTTTATTTATGAGTTACTGTCTCTTTGCGTGTGGTCAGAATGAGCCCCAAACTCAAAACCCTGTCTGTGTTCTTATATCTCCTACCTATGTTTTCCTTATCCCATGATTGCTCTTTTATTTCATTATTTGTTTCTCTGCAGAGAAGATCTGGATGCAGTATGTCTTTTTATCTTCTGTCCCATATCCTTAAGTTATTAGTATGTTCCTGAGAAGCCAACCAGGAGCCAAATTGATGGTCCTCATTTTGGTGTTTAAAGACCTATAGATTCAAATGACTTGATTTCATGTGAATGGATAATAATTGAAGGATAATTTTTTCCCAACCATCTATCCCTTACTTATCTCTACATTTTTGTCTTATGATTAATCTCTAATCCTTGTGCCTTCTTGTGAATGAGTATCCTTGCATTTTTTATTGATTCATTGTCGAATGATTGGTCTTTTTTCCTTCTCTAATCGAGTAGCCTCTGTGTTTTTGTTGATTCATCTCTGATCGATTCATCTCTACGTTCTCCTTGTGAATGAATATCTCTATGTTTTTTTTTGGTCCATCTCTGATCGATTTCTTGTCATATTATCTTTGCAATCTCTTGGCCTATTACCCAATGCTTGATTGGTATAATATTTTCAATTTAATGATAAATCCTAGCGCTTTTCTTGGTATATTGATTGTGATTTACATATATATTAACAACAAATTTACCTATGCTCTAGCGCAACGATCTTATTCTTCTCCCACGATCGAATTGCATTTGATTAGCGACTTTATTTTACTCTGAAATTTTCATTTTTAGCCATCATATTACCCAAGGTTAACACAACATTCAACCACATTTTTCATGGAATTTTTACACATTATGCAACCATGTTTATCTGGGCATATCACACAACATTCTCTCCACGTCTTTGTAGATTTTTTACACATCATTTACCCCTTATTGATGGCTTATTAAACACCCTCTTACCCCATGATTGTTTGGGCAATTTACCCATATTGACTCTATGAGTTCGCCCATCCTTACCATTGCGATTTGATTTCTTGAATGGCATTTGATTGGATTGGCATTGATTACCAATTTTACCATGAAATCCTTACTTACCATTGTGATTTTAACTATGACTTTACATTGTGATTTTACCATGATACCTACTACTTACCACTGCGAAATTAATATTGGTTGAAAACAATTTTCAATACAATGTGTGACAATGAATTTATTATTTATTGGCAGCCATTAGATATATATATTGTGCCACTGTGAACTTAATAGATATTGGAAGAGAATTAATTGTAGAGTTAAATAGCCATTTCGATTTCACACAACGAATTTATGTGGCCATTTCACACAGCGAATTATAAATCCATTCTCACATCGAATTTAATATATATTGATAGTGATTTATGTGTATCGTGTGATTTTTAATTGGATATATACCGACAACAATTTTATTTTTTGACTTCATTTGACATAGATAGTGATTTCATTTGATAGATTTTATAGACAATAATTTTATAGACAACAATTTATATTTCATGTTTATATATTTATAATGTGGTATCATATATTTATAGACAACACGATAAATTATTTACAACCATCTATTAATAGACATAAAATATATATTACTCTGCATTATCATCATTAGACTTGTTAATGGGCAACAACATTGATTGTTGACAACAAATATGAAAAGAAAATGGTTTACATGTGAATGTCAGCGTTTTTGTAGGTGAATGACAAGAGGTATTATGGGAATGACAACATTGTGATTACTATTGTGTATGATTGTGTTTTCATCCTATATATAATAGCCAACAATTTTTATATGATAGACGAAATTTCATAAGATGACAATGATTTTATGTGTTTTCTAGATGACGATATCGGAGGGTTCATAGATAGCATTGTCACATTTTAATGTACAACAATATAATGTGTTTAATAGACTGTGATGTGGTTGTTGACTATGAATAGTAATAGACAGAGATATCATTGTTAGATAGTGAAATAATTGCTAAACAATGATTTAGTATCAATGAATGGTTTGCATGGTATCCATGCGTACTTCTAACTTAATCTACTCTGGATTCCTTTCTTTTCTTTTTAAATTGTTTAGGGTAAATATATGATGATTGTTGAATTCTTATTAATAGATAGCATGTTGTTGTAGAATGGATTCTCGAGGGAATATTTCATTGAGGGCTAATAGCATCCCTTAAATGATGTATGTTTGCAATATATTTTTTTGTGCAAGGAATTTAATGTGTTGTATGATTGTTATAGTCGTCAGATTCCCTTGGGTCTTGTTGACTTTTCAATTGGGTGCTTGGTTTAGTCATCATTTGTTTTGACAGTTAATTTGGTCTCTTAGAGTGTTGAATTTAGCTTGGGTTAAATGTCTAGATGTGTTTTGTTGTGCCATGGTTACTATCATGCCTATCACCTTGAGATGACATATTTATTGATGGGGGGGATCATTGCACGCCCTGATTAATAGATGTGAATGATCTCCTAGCCAAACTCTTGTGCTTCCCAATGTGGGCATATCATTCATTGTAATTGATGTTGGTACTTGGTTCTGTAAATCCTTAATGTGGTTACTTTTCTCTCCATAGGGTTTTCTATTTACTAGTCATCGAAATCGTTGTGACAGATTGTTGATGTTGTCCCTTAGCTTGTAGGAATTGTATTGCTTGTGTCGAGCGAGAAGCCATTTTTATTTTTTTTTGAATATCGCATGTTTCGACCAGTTGCATGATGTACTAGTGTCTTGGGTTGTTGTTGTCCGTTGCCTGATTTTCGTGCATTGTGTTCATTATCAACTTGTGATGTTCATTTTTTTTTGGAGTAACTTCCCTTCCTTAAAAAAAAAAAAAAAAATTGCACTTGTTTTTCTTCGCATGTTGTCATAACGATGGGGTTATTACATATGGTATCAGAATGGGTTCGACCAGTGACTTGGGCTCACTACGGATTTCTCTAATTTTATTTTGGATTAAAAAGTTTCTAATTAATTTGATTTGTGTTCGTGTAGGTAATCATGGTTAGAGGATGTTTTGGAGGCAAACGACGGGGTGTTAGGGGAGGAGGCATGGCACCCCCAGTAGCATACACACCTGAGGGGTCTAACCCCTAGAGATATGAATAGGTTGTCAGACATGAACATATAATTGTGGGTGATGTCGCTAGGTTGATGAGGTATTTTCAGTGGATGTCTTAGGCACTGATCAACCATTTGGATAGAGATGAGGTTAGGGCACTGACACCCCCTGACGATCCACCGTCCACTCCAGTCGGTACTGGTAGCATTCAACGCGAACTTGAGAAGGTAAAATTTCTCGAGTTCTTTGGTGCCCCGAACGGTGCAGCTGCCAAGGCATGGATGGAGAATATGGCGATGTTCTTTTCACTTCATGAATATACCTCCAAAATGAACTTATGGATGGAAATATTTTAACTGAAGGCGAGTGTTATTCTATGGTGGAAGACGCTCATGCCGCAATTGAACATGTCCATTGAAAGCGTATCATGGGAACTATTCGAGGAATGGTTTCGAGAGAGGTATCTATCAGAGAAATTCATTGAGTTTCATCTCAACGAGTTCAACACCTTATCACTGGGCAGTCATACGGTGCTCGAGTACAAGGCCCATTTTATGGAGTTGCTTCGATATGCTCCTCACTTGAATACCAAGAAACTTAAGGTTAACAGGTTCTTGTTTGTCCTTATTGTCAACATTCGTGCAAAGGTTAGGATTATGATGTCTTAGAGCTTGCATGATGTCGTCCATAAGGCCCTCATAGCATAGGAGAAGATTATCAACGGGGTTCAAAGTAGGACTCCAACGAGACTAGCAGGGAAGGTATCATCTGGTGTGTAACATCATCAGACACTAGTTAGGCATTCACTAGGATATCATGGCTTCCAGAGATAATCCACTTTCACTTCACCTAAACGACTAGCACTGCAACAACAAACTCCTTACCAAGGACCACAACACCAACAGCAGCGTCGACTACAACAGCAACATTTTAGGCATGTTCAGTAGAACAGACCAGGGTTCCGGGCCAATGGGCCATCAGTTTCTACTTCTGGTACCAGGATTACTGGACCAAAGAAAGGGTGTTGGAAATGTGGGGAGCCACATTACCAGTGCGACTGCCTAGTGGAGAGGACTAGAGCATTTGGATCGGTCAGACCCACTACCATGGGAAATTTGGGCAAGGCCCATTGGATTCATGCAACGGTTAATAACTGCCAGGCAGAGCACGAGTCGACAGTGCTCGAGATGTCAGGTATCATCGTTGACCAGACCCTTAGTATTTTGATAGATCCTGATGCTACCGAGAGTTTCATTTCTGGTGGAGAACTAAAAAGAATTAAGGTAAAGGAAATCGAACAGGAAGAGTTTAGCTTTGTAGAAATGGCTTATGGAGCCAAACAGAAGGTTGGTGGGAATATTATGGGTTGTAGCCTTAACCTGGGAGAGTTTTTCACTAGGGATAACCTATATGTCATGATCTTAGGATTTTATGACGTCGTGATCAATATGGATTGGTTGGAATTGCATGAGGCGATACTCAACTGTAATAAAAAATGGTTAATCTTGGTCAATGATGAGGGAAAAAGATGTGTGATTGTAGGTCGGAACTAGGGAGTTCCCCTGAGGTTCATCGCTTCCTTGTAGCTACAGAAGAGCATGTGTAAGGGATGTAAGATTTATGAGATCCTAGCGTTAAATGAGAAGGGAGTAGTGAAAGGTCTAGAACACCTTCTGGTGTTGAGAGAGTTCTCAGACATCTTCCCTTAGGAGTTACCAGGGATGCAGCCAAAGAGGGAATTGGAATTTACGATAGACCTAAAACTGAGGACTGAATCGATAGAAAGAACGCCTTATCGGATGTTGACCACGGAGTTACAGCAGTTGAAAAATGCAACTGAAGGAGTTGCTGGACTTGGGACTTATACATCCCAGTGTGTCACCGTGGGGTGCGCTTGCTATTTCCATATGAAAGAAGGATGGGTCGTGGAGACTCTGCATTGACTACCATCAATTAACTAAGGTAATGACAAAGAATCCATATCTGTTGCAAAGGATTGATGATCTATTTGATCAGATGAAGCGTGCGATGGTGTTTTCAAAGATCGACTTGAGATCATGGTATCATCAGTTACGGATCATGGAGGATGACATCCCTAAGACTTCCTTTTAGACGAGGTTTGGACATAACGAGTTTATTGTTCTACTGTTTGGATTGAAGAATTCCCCATGGGTATTTATGAGTATGATGAATGGGGAATTCCAAAAATACTTGGACAAGTTCATCCAAGTATTCATTGACAATATTTTGATTTACTCTCGGATGATGGAGGAGCATGATGTGCACTTGTGCTTGGTACTACAGTTTCTATGAGAGAAACAATTGTATGGGAAATTGTCTAAATGCTCGTTTTATCAATCAAAGACTCACTAATTAGGGCATGTCATCTCTAATGAAGGTATCATTGTGGACCCAACAAAGGTCAAGGATATTATGGAATGTCCTGTGTCGATGAATGTTCCAAAAGTGCATAGCTTCATGGGTTTAGCAGGATACTATCGACAGTTCATCAAGGGTTTTTCGAAGATAGCAAATCCAATTACAAAATTGCAGAAGAAGAATAAGAAGTTTGTTTGAACTGAGAAATGCATAGAAGCATTTCGGAGGCTCAAGGAGATTTTGAAAAAAACACTGATACGAAAGGTCCCTGACATGGATGCAGACTTCGTGGTATGCATTGATTCATCCAAGGAATTCTTAGGTAGAGTCTTGATGTAAGACGGTTGAGTGATCTCTTACATCTCGAGGAAGTTGAGAAGGGATGAGGAGAACTATGCGACACATGATTTGGAGATTTTAGCCATTGTATATGCCTTGATATTTTGGATACACTACAAAATTGGACAAAAATTTGAACTAAAAATGGACCACTGTGGACTACAACACATCTTTACGCAAAGAGACTTGTTCATGCAACAACGGAGTTGGTCAGAATTGATTAGCGAGTAAGATTTTTAGATTACTTACATAAAGGGAACAATGAACAGAGTGGTGGATGTGTTGAGTCGGATACCACACATCTTTTTGGTGATGCCTCTTTAGAATAATCTACATGAAAATATTCTAACTTTACAACGTGACAATGACTGGTACAAAGAGGTCAAGGATTTTATCAAACAAAACATAATGATGGTACCAAAATTTGAAGTATTTACTATGGACAATGATGGATTATTGAGATTTAAAGTTAAATTTATGTACCACACAATGACGAGTTGAGGAGACTGATCCTAAAAGAGGCTCACAGAGTAGTGTACATGGTTCACCCAGGAGTCACGAAGATGAGGGAAGATCTTAAACCCTTATTCTTTTGGAAAGGAATGAAGGAATACATAGTCAAATACGTGGCTAGATGTCTAGAATGTCAACAGACTCAAGATGAACATAAACATCTGATAGGATTACTACAACCACACATAATTCCAGAATCGAATTGGGAGGTCATTTCGATGGATTTCATTGCTGGATTGTCATTGACAACAAGGAGACATGACTCGATTTTTGTGGTAGTCGACATTCTAATGAAGAGTGCTCATTTTACTCTTGTGCGTATGACGTATCAGGCACCTAAAATGGCTAGATTTTTCATCGTCGATATTGTGAGGCTGGATGGCACACCTAAGAGGATTATATCCGATCAAGGATCTGTGTTTACTGGACGATTTAGACTAGTTTCCAAGAGGCCTTGGGAACCCAAATTAACTTTAGTACCATGTATCTTAATCTTGGAGGACATGTTGCATATGTACGTGATGGACCAATAGAAGCGTTGGGAAGAATTCTTTCCACTAGTATAATTTGCGTATAACAATAGTTATCAAAGCACCATTAAGATGGCACCTTTTGAGTTTCTTTACGGGAAACCCTGTCAGACGCCTTTGAGTTGGGATGGACTTTAGGATAGAGTCATGGTGGGAACAGAAGTGATCAAAGAAATGGAAGATCAAATGCAAACAACAAGACAAAAGATAAAGGAAGCGCAGGATCAACATAAGATTTATGTTGACGTGCATTGTGTCGACCATAGTTACAAAGTTGGCAATCGAGTCTTCTTGTGAGTGAAACCGCATAATAGTTCGGTCAAGTTTGTAAAGGGTGATAAACTCTCTCCTAGGTTCCTGGGACCTTTCAATATTGTGGAAAAAAAGGGGCCTGTGGCCTATTGAATAAATTTGCCTGATTCTTTGAGGCGTATGCATGATGTTTTTCATGTATATGTTTTGACACATTATATCAGTGATCCTACAGATTTTATTGACATGAGTTCCTTGAAGGTATCTCACAAGGGTGCGCTCACAGTTAAGCCAATCCGCATACTGGACCATCACATTCGACACTACGATGTAAAACAGTAGATCAAGTCAAGGTACAGTGGGACAACTATAGTCCGCATTCGACGACCTAGGAGGATGCATATGATATGCGTCAGCAGTTTCCATTTTTTTTTTATAGATAGACTTATGACACTGTGATACACCTTATTTTGGCACCTATATACTGTGAAACTTGGGTACAAATTTTAAACCAAGAGGGGGTGTATGTAACATCCTGCTCTTGCACGGACTAAGTGAACTTATTCTTTGAGGACACTTGCTTGCAAGTGATCCAGATTATTATACTATTGGTTATTTTGATTATGATTATGAGATATTATGGATTTGATGATATGTTACTTGGTTTTATTACGTAGACAGGTGCTATTGACTGGGTTCTCCTGAGTGTGCAAGACTTTGGACCTTGAGGATGCAGAGGCATCGACGAAACCCCTTGGACTCTGGATTGAGTCAGGGAGTGGAATGTTGGGTTTGAATGTTGTCGATGTGACATATGAACATACGATTAGATGTTATGATGATTGATTATTATTGTTGACATGATTCGTTGATGGATGCAAGTTGATGATACCTTGTCGAATAGACACACATGTGTAGTAGAGGGGTCACGCAGGACAACCAGAGACTTTGAGGGAGAGGTGTGGAAGCATCCCTGCCACAGCCTACTAGCACTCCTATCATAGCTAGAACTCTCAGTTAACGATTACCTAGTTCAAGAATACCCACAATGTCGTTAGGGTATACTGTGATAGTCACTTACGATGATTCTAAGGGGCGTGCAACAAAGAAGGGTCCTTAGTCTCCCACAATATCACCTGGTGCAGTATTGACTCCAGGGGTTTGACGTCTACCAAAGTCAGTCAAGAGGCGAGTGGCACCCTTAGTGCATCCTGAAGGGCACGTCATAGAATGAAAACAAAAATAGACGAGTGGCACCCTTGGAGCACGTAGTGCATCCTGAAGGTCATGTTGTGATTTTAACCAGTAAGTGAATAAACCAAGTCAGCCTTAAAAGCAATGATGTGATAAGTAAGGTTTAAACACAACTTTCCCTAATAAAACTGTCGCCCAACCTAGTGAAAATAAAACCTAGGTCTAAGTAGAACATGTGGTAAGAAAAATAATAATAATAAATAAACATGTAACAAGAAAGGGGGTAAGAAATTCAAACTTATTTATTAAAATCAAAATTATAATGGAGGATTAAGTTTTTTAAAAAGGGTTAATGGTTGTTTTTATCTACATTTGCACATTTAATTTTTAGTTAAAAAGAAAAGAGGGTAAATGGCTTTTTTTTTTATCTACACTTGCTAAATTGATTTTTATTTAAAAAGGAAAAAGGGTAAATAGTTGTTTTATCTACACTTGCTAAATTGATTTTTAGATAAAAAGGAAAAAGGGGGAAACTTGAAAGAAATAGGAAACTTAAGGAAAAGGGGAAACGTAATCAAAAAGTTGAATGTCCAACTTAGTAAGGAATCTTGCCTTTGGAAATTTCTAATTATGAACTCAACTAGGAATTAAGTAAGGCGTAAGTCATTTAAGAAGTGTAAGGGAATTTTGGGACACCAAAGAGCATTTTTAGGAATACTCTCAGGTGCAAGAGGGAAATAGGAATATTTAATTAATTAATAAAATTGATTTTCTAGTGCAACTAGGGGATTGAGCGAAATGTGTACAAGGGAGGTTTTTCAAAATTAATTAATTGAAAAATGAATTTAATGAGAATTTGGGAAACTAATTACTTAAAAACTCTATAAAAAGTATGGAGGAAGAGGAGTATGGATCTGATCTTTTTGCATAATGTTAAGGTGCTGAATTTTTACCTTAACTAAAATTTCTCTTGTGGGAGTTGGGATACCCATCTCAGGTAATGAGTGGTATCTCGACCTTGCGAGCTGAGATGGGTGCTAGAATTCTCTAGTATTGTGTGTGTGGCCCCTTTGTGGCTCAGGGGGCTCAGGGGGAAGAAGAGTACCCCTAACGTTGGCTGGGAGGTACCAGAGACGTCACATCAGTTGGCAAGCAGGAGTTGGATGGAGCACGCATGGGACATTGACCTCAGAGAATCCATATTTGGCTAAGGTATGCCTGTTAAAGTTGTTACTTGCAATGAAATTTAATTTAGACATGTTTATTTTTCTGTACTCGGTTGAAGATTTCATTTCCATGAGATTTCTTGTACATGCATTCCTACAGTACTTGTAATCCTCTTGTCGCTTGATTTATTCAGTAAGGACCCTTTCTATCCATTGTATCCTTTATTTATGAGTTAATGTCTCTTTGTGCATGGCCAGAATGAGCCCCAGACTCAAAACCTTGCTTGCGTTCTTGTATCTCATGCCTGCATTTTCCTTATTCCTTGATTGTGCTTTTATTTCATTATTTTTTATCCACAGAGAAGATCTGGATGTAGTATGTGTTTTTATATTCCATCCCTTATCCTTAAGCTATTAGTCTCTGCCTGAGCACTCAGCCAAGAGTCGAATCGACGATTATCACTCCGGTGTTTAAAGACCTATAGATTCAAATGTGTTTCTTTCCTGTGCATGGATAATAAGTGAAGGATAATTTTCGTGCAACCATATATTCCTTACTTATCTCTGTTTTTTTCTCTTATGATTAATCTCTAATCCTTGTGCCTTCTTCTGAATCAGTACCCTTGCATTTTTTATCGATTCATTTCTAAATGATTAGTCTTCGTGCCTTCTCTGGTCGAGTAGTCTCTATGATTTTGTTGACTCATCTCTGATCGATTCATGTTTGTGTTCTCCTTGCGAATGAATATCTCTGCGTTTTTATTTTGTTCATCTCGGATCAATTTCTTGGCATATTATCTCTGTGATCTCTTGACATATTACCCAGCACTTGATTGGTATAATCTCTATGATTTAATGATAAATCCCAGCACTTTGCTTGGTGTATTGAGTGTTATTTACATATATATTGACAACAAATTTACCTATTATCTAGCGCATCGATCTTATTCTTCTCCTACGATTGAATTTCATTTGATTAGCGACTTTATTTTACTCTGAGATTCTCATTTTTATCCAGTGCATTACCCAGCCTTCACACAACATTCAACCATGTTTTTCATGGAATTTTTATACAGTATGCAACCACATTTTTCTAGGCATATCACACAGCCTTATCACCACATTTTTGTGGAGTTTTTACACAACATTTACACTTGATTTATGGCTTATTAAACATCCTCTTACCCTACAATTTTCTCGGCGATTAACCTAGCTTGACTCCGCGAGTTCTCCCAACCTTACCACTTCTATTTGATTTCTCGAATGGAATTTGATTGTATTGGAATTGATTAGCGATTTTAACGTGAATTACTTACCTACCATTGAAATTTTAATTATGAATTTAGACTGTGATTTTACCATGATATCTACTACTTACGACTGCGAAATTAATATTGATTGACAACGATTTTATATACAATGTGTGACAACAAATTTATTATTTATTAGAAGCCATTAGGGCCACTACGAACTTAATAGATATTGGCAGAGATTTGATTGTAGAGTTAAATAGCCATTTCAATTTCAAACAGAGTTTTCATACAGTGAATTTATGTGGCCATTTCACACAGTGAATTATAAAGACATTCTCACAGGGAATTTAATATATATTGATAGTGATTTATGTGTATTGTGTGACTATGAATTGGATATATACTGAAAACAATTTTATTTTGTGACAACGTTTGACATAGATAGAGATTTCATTTGATATATTTTATAGACAGTAATTTTATAGAAAACAATTTTATATTTCATGTTTATATATTTAGAAAGCGATACCATATATTTATAGACAACACGATAAATTCTTTACAACCATCTATTAATAGATAGAGATATATAGTTAGTCTGCATTATCATCATTAAACTTGTTAATGGACAACGACATTCATTGTTTACAACAAATATGAAAAGACAACATTTTTCATGTGAATGTCAACATTTTTGTAGGTGAATGACAGGAGGTATTATGGGAATGACAATGTTGTGATTACTGTAGTGTATCACTGTGTTTTTATCCTATATATAATAGCCAACAATTGTTATATGATAGATGAAATTTCATAAGATGAAAACGATTTTATGCATTTTATAGACAACGATATAAAAGGGTTGATAGACAACATTATCACATTTTAATGTACAACAATATAATGTCTTTAATAGAATGTGATGTTGTTGTTGATCGTGAACAATAATACATAGAGATATTATTGTTATATAGTGAAATAATTGATAAACAACAATTCAGTATCAATGAATGGTTCACATGGTATCCCTGCATACTGCTAACTTGATCTTCTCTGGATTCCTTTCTTTTCATTTTAAATTGGTCGGGATAAGGATCTGATGATTGTTGAATTCTTATTAATAGATAAGATGTTGTGGTAGAATGGATTCTCGAGGGAATATTTCATCGAGGGCTAATCACGTCCCTTAACTAATGTATGTTTGCAATATAATTTTTTGCGCAAGGAATTTAATGTGTTGTATGATTGTTATAGTCATCAAATTCCCTTGCGTCTTGTTGACTTGTCAATTGGGTCCTTGGGTTAGTCGTCATGTGTTTTGACAGTTAATTCGATCTCCTAGCGCATTGAATTTAGCTTCGGTTAAAGGTCTAGATATGTTTTTTTATGCCATGGTTACTGTCACACCTATATCCTTGAGATGACATATTTCCTTATGAGGGGGATCATTGCACACCTTGATTTATATATGTGAATGATCTTCTGGCTAGAGTCTTATGCTTCCCGATGTGGGTGTATCCTTTGTTGTAATTGATTTTGGTACTTGGTTCTGTAACGCCTTAATGTGGTTTGTTTGATCACCATAGAGGGTTCTAATTACTATTCGTCGAAGTCGTTGTGTCGGATTGTTGATGTTGTCCCTTAGCTTGTAGGCGTTGTCTTGCTTGTGTCAAGCGAGAAGCCATTTTTATTGTCTGTTTTTGACCAGTTGCATGATGTTCTAGTGTGTTGGGTTGTTGTTATATGTTGCTTGATTTGCATGCGTTGTGTTCATTGTCAAGTTGTTATTTTCATTTTTTGTCGTTGTTACTTCCCTTGTTTAAAAAAAAATAAAAAAATTGCACCTATTTTTCTGCGCATGTTGTCGTAACGATGGGGTTATTACAAATTATTTATGGTAGAAAATGTAACACCCCTATTTCTTGGAGTAATTATGTCAATAGATTAATGCTTTGAACTGAAATGTTAAAGGAAATATAACTAATAGTGAAACAGGTACAAAATAATTTGAAAGAAGCTCAGGACATGCATAAACATTATGGAGATTCCAAAAGAACTCCAAGAGAGTTCAATATTTGAGACCATGCCTATCAACTTGCACTTCTAGCCACGATAAAAGTGCATGATGTATTCCATGTTTCATTATTAAAAATATATACGCATGATTCTACTCATGTTGTGGATTGGAATATGATACAGGTGGAACCCAAGGGTGAGTTCCGAGTAGATATATGGATCAGATTCTCGACAGTAGGGATATGACACTCTGGAATCAAGCCATAAGACAGGTAAAGGTGCATTGGAGGCACCTTAGTCTTGAAGCGGATACATGGGAAATCGAGGATCATATGTGTAAATCATGTCCATTTCTGTTCTAGTATGATCCAGATCAAGATTGAATAACACAAAGGATGATTTTTAGTTCTATGTGGGGGTGGATGTAATACCCCAAATTTTCGAATTTAAAACTTATTACTTTTTTTATTCTTTTTGTTAACATCACATTATTGATCCTAGTGATCTAACTCGAAAGTTATTGTTTTATTTTTATTATTTTATTAATAAAAGAGAAAGAGTAAACAAACGTGAGGTGGGACTTCTAGAAGAGAGAATCATGGAGGCAAGACAACACATGTCAACAAAGGACACAAAAATGGAATTTAGTATAGTACCCGAGAAAAATATCACATCAAAAAAGAAAAGGTGTCATTAAAATAAAACAATACTTACAGGATTTTTGAATAAGGAATTGGTGTAGAAACCCTTTCATTCCTAGTCAAACAATACCTGTGTTAACCCACAAACACATCACAAAAGAAAAATTAAACTTGCATAAGTGAATGACAAAGGGATAGCTTATGAAATTCTTACCGAGAATAACTTGGAACCAAGATGTATTTCTTGTAGAAGAATGCCTCAACCAACCAAAGAAAACTCTCCCTTCTGATGGGTACCCTCGAAAACAACAAGGGCCCATCATTATCCAAGCATCCAAAATAAATCTTAATGGAGGAATGAAAAAAGTGAACTGATTAAGACCAAGATGCACACAAACATCACTAGAATACTCGGTGGTGTTATCCGTACCAAAACTAAAGAAAAGGTTATGATAACAACAAAAAAAACAAAAATTTTATCCAGAGGAAAGGAAATTTGTGCAAGACAGTAGGTCTCTTGATAATCCACCACCCTCGACATATTATGAAATGGGAATATTAAACCAAATAAGGACTAGACCTTTACACAAGATCATAATCAGGATTTCAACGACAGAGCAAGCCACAGAAAAGGGAAATGAACATCAAAGGTAGCATGGACATAAGGTCAATAGGATACATAGAAACCCCATGTTTTTGGTAAAGAAAAACTAAAGAATAGATAAATCAAACCCTAGTGAACTAGGAGAAACCCTCGCCTTCCTCCAGAAGTTTTCTAATAATGAAGTGGAAATTCGAAAATTGCATGGAGTGGTCGAAACTTATTGTCCTAGTTCTTGTTCCAAGAAACTACACCTGACTCATGGAAATACTTCCACGAACGAACTAGGGACAGATGATATTTATGAGTACAGGGTGCGTTTAGCCTGAAATTTAATAATTGTCAACCACCCTTGTTTTATTATCCCCAAAGCATAATTAACGCTATCCAACAAGCGTAATAAAAACTATGATTAACTTTTTTATACTTATGTTTCCATGTTTGGATGGTCAAGATAAGTCACATTTACATGTAATGATACTAAAACACCAAATTAAGTTTTTAACACAAAGGTCATGACAAGGGTCTCCATTAGGGTGACCAACGAAGCTCTTAACACAACATTCATAAATGAGAAGTGGAATCTAGAATTGAAAACCCCACCACAAGAACTATATCATAAGCTCAATTTTTGACATGAAGACTATAAGGTAGGCCATGCAATTAGAATTGCACTTAGATCTAGTAAAGGTAATATATGTCTTATTAATGAGATTATAAACAATCGGTAATGTTCCTTATTATGAAGTTAATATTATAGTATAAAAAAAATGGGTATGTGACAATTAAGATCTTATGACATCCTAATTGGAATGGATTGGTTGGAGAAGCATCAAGATGTCCTAGATTGTAATAAAAAGACATTACACGTTTGGAGGAAAAAGGAAAATAGAGGATTGTGAAAGTAATTCCAAGACCCATTTCTATAAGGGAAATTTCATATTTACAACCAAAGATATGCTTTAGGAAAGGTTTTCAATTGTTAGTAAAACATGTAGAAGAACCAGAAGAGACAAAAGGGCCAAGCCATGAATATTTTTCAGTATTTAAAGAGTTTCAAGATGTATTCCAAGAAATACTAAGATTTTCACTGAAGAGGGAGATATAATTATCTAAGTAGTTAGTACCAGGATTTTCCTCAGTATCAATGA
The DNA here is from genome assembly GCA_009831015.1 of Picea engelmannii. Taxonomy (NCBI): domain Eukaryota; kingdom Viridiplantae; phylum Streptophyta; class Pinopsida; order Pinales; family Pinaceae; genus Picea; species Picea engelmannii. Next base: position 41,444 of record ML791510.1, on the reverse strand, counting down.
CACCTTATAGAATGAGCACACTAGAATTAAAATAAGTACAAATGTAAAGGGAAGAATTGTTGAAGAAAGAGTACATACTCACAAGTGTTTCACTTTGGGGTGCATGAGTACTCTTTGTTAAAAATAAGGATGGAGCATTGAGGCTCTCTATTGTCTTTAGACAAATGAATAAAGCCATGTTCAAGAACAAATAGTATCTACCTATAATTGATGACCTCTTTGAATAGATAAGAGGAGAAAATATATTTTCAAAGATAGACTTGATATTCATATACCATCAGGTAAGAATCAAGGAAGAATACATCAATAAGACAACCTTTAGAACAAGGTATGAACATTATTAATGCTTAGTGTTGTCATTCGAATTGACAAATTCACCAACTATATTTATGTGTTGAATAAATTGCATATTCAAAAATTATTTGGATACATTTTCCATTCTATTCCTTGATGATATACATATCTATTCCAAGTTAGAGGAAGAACATGCACATCACTTGAGATTGGTGTTGCAAGTGATGAGGGAACATCAATTTTTTTCCAAGATAAGTAAGTGTCTTATTCTACCATGAACAGATACATTATTCACGGCATGTTATTTCATAAAAAGGAATAGTAGTACAACTACATAAGATTGAATCCATTAGAGGATGGCTAGTAACAAGGAATGTTTTAGAAATATGATATTTTATGGGATTAGTCAGATACTACAGGAGGTTTATTTAATAATTCTCTAGGACTACTCATTCCATTACTTCTTTACAAAATAATAGAACTAATTTTGTATACACAACAAAGTGTGAAGATAAATTTAACTAGTTGAAAGAACTACTTACTAGTGAACCTATTTTAAATCTTTCTGACCCAAATGAGAATATTTTTGTTTATACATATGCATGAAAAGAAGGACTTGATGGATTCCTCACCCAAAATGTACATGTCATTAGTTATGAGTCAAGAAATCTTAAATAACATGACATGAAATATGCCACATGATATGGAGCATGGTTCCATAGTTCATGCCTTGAATATGTGGAGGAACTACTTAATGGGGAATAAATTTGAATTAATGAAAGACCATAGTGATTTGAAGTACCTTTTCGAGAAACCAACTTTGAATGCTAGACAGACAAGATGGCTAGAATTATTAAGAGGCTATGAATTTGACATCATTCATATAAAAGGAAAGGAAAAAAACGTTTACAATGAACTTAATTGAACAATACATCTCATGCATGTTACAAACATTAGTATCCATCATTCAGATTTAAGGAGAAAAATCTTGGTTTTTTTTTTGTTTTACATAGTAGCATTACCTACAATTAAAAGAGATTTTACATCAAGAGAATGTAAAACACAAATTCAAAGGGTATGGGATTCCCTATGCATAAGAACAAAGTTTGTGTCCCTAGTTTTGGAAAACTTAGGAACTTGGTGTTAAAGGAAATTCATAATGTTTTGTATACTAGACATCCTGGTTACGGAAACACAATTTGAGCAGTATGAAGCCAATTATTTTGGCCTGGAATAAAGAATTATGTTGTTGATTACATTTCCATATGTATGGAATGTCAAAGAATAAAAGATAAGAATAGACACCCAGTGAGTTTGCGACAACCATTTCCAATTCAACAGAAGAAATGAGAAGTGGTAACCATTGATTTTATCAGTAAGTTGCTCAGGACATGAAGGGAATATGATTCAATAATGGTAGTTGTTGATAAAATTGAGAAAGGATACTCATCTCATTCTTGTAAATATCACTCATACCAACTAATATTGAAAAAATTACATGAGGGATATTGCTAGATTGCATGGAATACTTAAGAAATTTGTCTCAGACAGAGATACAAATTTTACTTCAAATGTTTGGAGAATATTATTTAAATTATTTTGGTACAAATATGAACTTGATCAAATCCTACCATTCATTTCCAGATGGAAAAAAAAAGAGTGATTGAATACATGTTGATAATGTATGTGATGGATAAACCATATAAGTGTGAATGTATGCAAGGGATAACCATCCAGTCTTCCATATCCTTGAGAAATTCCATCCCAAGTACCACTTTATGTGTTGTGTTGTCCCATCTCAATGGAGTATTACATTTTTTCCATACAAAGCTACAAATGGGTTCTTATTTAGGGAAGCTTGACATCCATTATTTTACGAAAATTAAACATGTCATTGATGAACATCAAATACATGAGGTGATATCAAGAATGGTAGAAGTTGTTTTATTAGCGATCATTAATTTACATTGTTAACAGACGTGAGGGAACCATCGATGAGGAAGATGGACCCCTAGGTACTAAGACAATCAATCATGTATGAATAAAGGATATAATTGTTGAAAACTCATAGATTCAATCAATCATGAGTCAATGATGAAATCACAATGTCGATTGCTAGGTGGCTTTACACTAAGGAATGCAAGCCTTAAGGTACTAGCTAGTTTCTAGATCCCTTTCCTAGATAATTTGCTAAAGTTGATAGGAAAAGATCCACTGAAGGAGGTATTTAATGTATCCCCCATCAATCAACATAAACCAGACGTTGTGAGATGATGTGAAGAGATAGAATAATAAATTACAACTAACACAGGGATGACAATCTCAAAAAGTCAATAAAAAAATAGATGGTCGACTAAATCTGAAACTTCCCTTGAACATACAACATGACACAATGGTGACTTGAAAATAAGACTAAATATTTAGATGAGTACAATTCAATAATGCAAGAGCCATTGTGGGAGTCTTCATGACAACTAGAAGAATAACTAGCCAGAGGAGTCTATGTGACTCATATTACTAGCATGATTCCTAGGTAAGATAAAACCTAATTATAAGATGGTGACTCAAATAGGTGGCATGTTCAAGGGAGATTTGAATAATGTTGTCAGTTTGAAAATAGATCAATGGTAAAAAAAAAACCACTTTTTTATAGATTTTTTGGTGTCTCCTTCATGGTTTAACAAGCGAAAAAGAGTGATCAAATTATGCTCGGTTGTGTATGTTTCATTTAGTTTTAACATGCTCGAAAAATAGTTAAAATTATATTGTTGATGGTGTATTTTTTTGTGTATTTGTACGAGTCCAAAAAACAGTTAAAAGTGTACTTGATACTGTCCTTTTTGTTTCCTTTTACAAGCCCAAAAAATAGATAAAATTGTACGTTTATGGTGATAACAAGTGTCTTAATAACAAGCTCATATGTTTCAAATGCACAAGACTGACCTAAGAAGAATGAGTGCAAATGGTACTCAAAAGTGAGATCCACTCACAGGGGCTTCACTTAGTGAACTTTCAAGATATCACGTTCATTTGTAGGATACCCCTAATTTCACTAGATATTGAGAAATCCTTCCGAAAATCATTTTGTTGAACTCTCTTCCAATACATATTTAAAATTTAAAAAACCCCTATTTTTACTAGATATCCTAGGTATCCATTTTTTCATGGATTTTAAAAATCAATTTTCATTTCTACGACTATTATGGAAACCTGACTAAACTCTTATACACTCATAAATAAAAAAAAATAATCCAAAAATAAGAAAATTAGTGCGTCAACATACCAACATAGGTATATGTCACTATAAAAATATATCCTTGGGTTCAAGGGTTTGGTTTAATACTAATTTCACCCCTCTTTTGAATATAATACATGGTCATTCATTTTTTGAGGAAGGGGGTTTATTTAACTACAAAATCTTAGAGTTGAGAACTATTGTACATGAGATTTTTTTCCATCTTCATATCAAAAAATACATTCAAAATCACACCAAACTGATGGCTTTAACTTCTTTCAAAATAACCTTGGATTTTAAGAACCTAGTGGTTTCATTTTGGAAAATTCTCCATGAACATAAAGTCTGCATATAAAGAAAACCATCCCCTAAATTGAGATCCTCATAACCATCAATTCCATGAATCTGAATAGATTTCCTTTCCTGCATTTCCAAAATCTCCAAATGCTAACAAATGTTCATTGGCAAGAGTGTGAGGCCAATAGAGTGGATTTTCATATTTAAATAGGTAGGATTAGGGTTTAGTAGGTCGCGAATGGTAGAAAGGACAGGTGCATTGAAAAATAAGAGACATAGTCCAAACAATTATTATGTTGTTTAGAAGCACCATTATAATGCTATGGTGTAGTGTGTATAATTATACACAATATAAATCTTCATATTTTTTTCATATTCACCATATCCATTCAACACCTAAGATCATCTTTTTCTACTTATATGTTACATGAGTGCATTACCAATATTCCATAGAGCAAGGTTGATTAGGCAAAATTTGATCACCCAAGACAACCCTAGTCAATTAGATGTGCCTTATTTTTCTATCTCTAGATAGTGAGTCAATACCATCACTTTGCACCGATTTGCACCCTAGGAATATGTAGAAAATAGAAGAATTGAGGCCAACGGATGTTAGAGCATAATTTCCCACCATAGCAAGATGCTAATAGTTACACCCAAGAAGATCATCAAGCCTCAAGTAATGAATTAATCATGTAGTCAATACCACTTCACTAGAACATCCAATCAACCCTCAATAGACCATGTTTAAGTTGGATTTCACATTCAAGCATCCTCCCTTAAACATGACTCAGAATAGCATGCAATAGAATTATCGCAATATCCCTTACCTTAGTGGCAAACGTCATGAAGCCTAAGCATAGACCAAAGTTCTAAAAAATCACTCCTATCAATTTATTTGTAAAGATAAATGATCTAGTTGTCCTAATTTTGTAATATTATTTACTTATTTATTTTCATTATTGATTGATTTATTTTTCATTAGTTATACTAATTCAAAAAAAAATCTCTAAATTTAAATAAGTTCCTTTGCCTCATTTTTAATTTACTTTTTTTTTTTCATATTTTAATTTCAATTTTATTTTGTTTCCTATACTTATTAATCAAATACTTTAAATTCAATAAACTTATTCAATGAACCTTACTTGTTTCATCTCTTTAATTTTATTTACTTATTTATTTTATTTATCCTTTAATAAAGTATATCAAATTTCATTAAATTTTCATTTATTTATTTTAATTTATTTACTAACTTTTTAAAAAAAATTCAAACATATTTCTTAACAATTTTTACTAAAACTAAAAATAACATTTTAAAAACTCAAAATTCCACATAAGTTTTAAATCCACTTAAAAAAAATTCAATACACTACATTATGCACAATTTATTATAACTTTATGACCCTTTTCATAAGAAAATACACTTAGATGATATTGAGTTATGGGTTATTCTTTAACAAATGTACGAGTGCACGTTTGTTACTTTGAGAGAACTTTATATCCTTTTATAAAAAAAAATGCACTTGTATAATATTCCGCTATAGGTTTTGTTCTAGTTTCTTTCACACACGAATGGTTTGGATATTATAATATAATGTAATCAAAATTATATTTTTATTTTCAAGAAGTACAATATTTTATTTTAAGGAATAAAATATTTTATTTATGATTTTGTTAAAGCTATCTATATTTTCTAGGCCCAATTATATTAATATATAATTTTTGTACTTCTCGATGGAGATTCTTTCTACAAAATATCTTTTTTCCAAAAAATATTCTTAATAGTTTTTACCAGAGTAAAAACATACGAAGGAAAATAACATCACCATGATCCATGCTGGAATATGTATTTCAAACCACAAAATATATCCTTCACTTAGTTTCAATGCCAACTTTGATTGAGAATCAACTCTCATATTGAATTCCTTGTATATATGTTGATATGTAATAGAATTGAACAAAGTAGTAAGTGCCTTTATCCTGATTTTCCATCCTTCCAGTGTTGCTACTTGGAGTCTGCCTTTGTTCATCAACCATTCTATTATGACTTTTGAATCCCCCATCATATGCATACAAGAAATGGACAATTTTTTTGCTAACACAAAAGTTGCCAATACACTGAGAAGCTCCGCTTTAGTGTTTGATCCACTGCCACAATTAAAAGTCCATTTATAAATTCTTTCATCTATGGTTCTAATCACTCCTCCAGCTCCACATTTACTGCTTTGTGCTACCCCATCGAACCATGCTAAGGCATCATCACTTTTGTGGGTGATCAATATATCCCGTGGGATCTTTATTTTTTTAGTAATGGACTTATAACTATGGAGAGCCTTTGTCTTGTAGATCACAGTCAGTATAGAAGGGTGTAGGTCATCAAAGAAAGATTTATTTATCTCATGCCATATGTTCCAACAGACTATGGCTAGTAAATGGGGAGAGACCAATGGAACCTTAGTCCAAATTTTAAGAGATTCCGACATATTTAAACCAAACCAATCGTACTTTTGATTGAACTCTACAGACATAATATCCCAAATTTGTCTAGTAAAGGAGTAGGAAATAAAGAGATGTGATACAGTTTCCAATTTTTCTCTACAGAGAGGGCATCTCCCTGGTCCATGCTAGCCTCTCCTTTGTAGAGAATCCCATGTGAGCGTTTTTCCTTCCAAAGCCAACCATAGGAACAGTTTAATCTTTAAAGGCACAGTCCATTTCCAGATAGAAGATTTCCAAACCTGTATCTTGTTTAAATTATTTGATCGAATTATACTCATATAAAAATTTCTAACTGACGAGACACCCGAATCTCTCCTCCGATTCCTTTAATAGGACATTTCTTTCCTTTTCTAAATATTCAAGTGTCAATTCCTTGATTGTATTATGCAAACCCTCCAACAAATTTTCAATCCTGAAAGTGATTTATTTTTCCAGATTGTTTAGTCGAGCAATTTGTTTCTTTTGCATTATTTTTTCCAAACTTTAGTAATAGTCTTCAAATCCTTAATTTTCCATATTAAACTCTTTTGCTTTCCCGGCTCCATAATATATTTGGGATCCTTCCACACCTTCTGTAAAAGAGAAGAGAAATCAAACTCCTGGGACCACAAAGGGTTAAATTTAAAGGGGAATGTCGTGAACGCCACCGGGAGATCAAGTTGGAGCAGTATAGGTGCATGGTCTGATATGAATGGGTACTCCACCCAGGCTCGATAAATACCGACAAACTCAATAAGATCTTCAGATAAGATTGATTTGTCCAGTCTTTTTGCTAAGAACTGTTCCCTTGAATGACCATTTCGCCATGTAGGCATTCTTCTCCCCGGAACCACATCAATCATCTTTTTTGTAAGAAAGAGATTGATGAAGTAATGTGCCAACAGACCCATCAATACATTACCTCCCCAAATTTCATCATAAGATACAATCAAGTTAAGGTCACCCACAAGAATAAGCTTATTGATATTTAAAATACCTGAAGATACTAGTTTTTCCTAGAATTGCTTACGCTCCAAACATGGATTGTAAACATTCAAAAAAATTATTTGTCTTCTACTTTCTAAACAAATACTTAACAATAAGATTCCACCACAAGTCAGGAATGGAACTAGGTTGAAAAAATTAGGATCCCACGCAACCAATAAGCCCCCAGAATTACCAACTGAGTTCATAGCATAGCAGAGCCAAGATGGTCTTAGAGAATGAAAGAAAGAACATGCTTTATCTACATGGAGAAGCGTCTCCTATAAAAATACAATAGTCGGATGAGTCTTATCTAGAACACTTCGAACTGAGGCATATTTAAGGGCACCACCTGTCCCTCTTAAGTTAAGTGAGAGTAGGATCATTACTTCTTTCTTTCCAGGGCCTTCAAATCTCTAAGGGCCCCACCATCAGTGGAAGTATTTTGAATAGAAGGAGTATCAAGTGACAAAGTGGACTTCTTACGGGAGCTGCGATTTTTTGTTGGGGAAATCTCCACTCCTAAACCTCTTAACTGAGCGTATTCTTTCCCCGCTTTTTCAGTAACCATCTTAGAACAACCGACCTCCCCACTCCCGGGATCAACTGATAGAGCTGACTTTCCCAGAAATACAGGTAAATTCACAGATCAAGTATCATCCAAAATAAAAGGAATTAAGGAGTCTAAGGATGCAGAAAGTGAGGAGTCACCCTCTTCGGATTCGCTATAGCCAGAATGACACAATGAACTGTTGGGTTCTCTAGGAGATGGTTGCGGGGTGTATTGTATAGAGAGAGACACAACCAGATCAATAGTAATACCATTACTAGTGAACTTTATTCCTATGGAAGGAATAATGGATGAGAGGGGCTCAGGAAGATCACTAGGGGAAAAAGTAGAGTCAATACACCGAGTACTAGGGATACCCGAGGGCCCAACTAGTGAATCAATACCATTTGTTTTGCTAGAAAGAGTTGGAAGGTCCTTTGTAGTTACTTTCCGCAGCCAGTCTGAGGAATTAACAATTTCTCTTTCCCACAGAGATAACAAATTGAAAAAGACAGGATGGTGTGAATGTATCTTACCCATCACTGTATTTTGTGAATCCTTGAGGCTGTTGACTTCACCAGCCTGTTGTGACACTTCGAAACCAAAGAAATCTGCCTCCATGTTTTCATCAGTGTCACTTGAATACTGATAAGATTCTTCCTGAGTGCACTCATCAACACGTATACCATTACATTCCCTCCTGAAATGGGATGTACTATAGCAATAGCTTCACCAAAAAGGGATACCTAGATAATCTAGACTTTGACAGAAATGTAAACCTCTCCATTCAATATCCAATGACTCCGGTAGTCCCCGATGGATGTCCATTTCCACTAAAACCTTACAAACCTTGCATGCAGATGCATCAAGATTATCTTGATCCACCGGTAAGAATATACCTAAATCATTTCCTATCTCCAACAAAGCCCCCTCATTCCAAATAAATAATGGGAGGCCCAGTAACAGAACCCAGAAATGGAAAAAAGAGAAGTATTATGTTTCAGGATTAACAACGACCCTCCATTTTTTGAGCATCAGGCTATTGGTTCCATTAACCCACATCCCTTTTAACAAAATATCTACATCTTCAGGAAATTTACACAGAAACCCTAAATATCCCTTTGTTAGGAAATATACTTCCAGATTATATCCAATGGTCATTATCCAAGTCCTCTCCAACCAGTCAGTTAACTTCTCCACACTTAGATTGCTATATGAAAATCTTCCTACCAACCCACAAAGGGTCATTCGGCAGGTGTCCTCCAGGCCGATATCGAGGCCGAGGACCATTTTTTTGATCGATTTCTTTGCCACCCACCGTCTACATCCCTTAAGGATATCAGTCGACCTCTGTGTAGAGAGATTTAATGGTAAATAGGCTGATTTTTCCTCCATTTTCTAAAAGCTACCTCGTGCCCCTTGGTTACTCTCTCCTCTCGAGGGATCTTCACCAGTGTGGAGGAAAGTATCAAGAGTAGGTGCTAAAACAGACAGTTTAATGCAAGTTGGACTGCATTCAGAAGGAGTTGCAGAGCTAAAACTTCTACCAGGGATGCTAAATGAAGTTCCACCAAAGTTGTCCGACGTAATATGAGTCACCTACCAGAAGGAGTCTTCCGGCTCATTTAATAAATCATTTACGTCTTTGTTAATCATCTCAAGTCGATTTAGTGCCATATGTACTCCACTAGCAATCACAAGAAACAAAAAACAAGATCGACAGATGGATGTAACCCCAGATTCCAAGGTGTTGAGAGAATTAAATGTCAAAGCTTGGGAAGTAAATGATTAAAACTCATATTAGACTTATCATAACCCACCTATGACACAGCATCCCGAAACCACACCAAAGAGTATAATAAGACAAGACCCATGACCAGTTTGCAAAGGAAGAAACTCACCCACCTAGTAGGAAGGGAACTCAGGGTTAAGCCAATCTAATCATCCATTTATGTCCCAAAGAGCTCTATGACAGAGAAGTCTAACTAAACTCTCCCCCAAAAATAGCCTAAAAATCCAAAAGACCAAAGAAAGACCGGAAAATAATGGAAGTACCAAATACTATAAAACAGGAACAGTATCCACCTACCAAAGTCTCGCTAAACCAGTTACTAAAACTGGCAGTCTACCATGATAACGTTCACTGCAGTAAGGGAAAACTACTAATAATGGTATCCCACCAAAGCTAGAATTCAAAAGTCATCTTTCCTCTCGACTCTCCTTCCATTTCACTTCAACCTCCTCAAAGTATGTTATCTATCTAATAAGTAAAATTATCAATAAAGTTGTTTATATTTGTCTATGCTTTAATGTAATAGTTGTATGTAATCAAAAATGAAAAGAAAATATTTTAATATAACAATTGTATGTAGTTTAATGTAATAGTTGTATGTGAAAATCAAACATTTGAAACTTATAATAATATATTGTTCATATATAGGTACAAGCAAAAGAGAATTGACAATGGCTACTCTATATTTTTAAACATTGAAGTAGAATTAGATACATCTAATTGTTAATAACTATTGACAATGCAACAAGTGTAAATTGACACAATGTAAGGTAGTGAGCAAAGATCAAACCCTAATCAACTTGTAATTTTTTGTTTAGATATGTTCATCTTTGTATGCAAAGTCCCAAAATTTAATAATTCCTTATCTAAAAACAAAATCGGCCATGCAACACCTTTCCCATGGCAATGACAAAAAACCACTAAAATTCCCAACTTATACATATATGAAAAAATAAAAATAAAATAATAAAAAAAAACTACAACCCTCAATCCATTACATGACATTTGCTAAACTGACATCTGGAAATTTTACAGAAGAAGAAGAGTCATGAAGGATATTTTTTCTAGTAATCCTTGCCTAACCGCCACTCATTCATTATTTGGACTTGAACTTGCAACCATGATCGTAGAGAGGGTTCCCTTAACCTCGAACTCTACAATCTCAAACTCTATAGTATGTAGTTTTATATCTAAGGTTCATTTAAACTAGAACTATATATTATGTGCTATATTTATCTATTCTTGAAACTTATATCTTACGCTCTTACCACTTGTAATAATGCCTTCCACACTGGAAGGAACATCACCTTCGACTATCATTGTAGCTAGTTCTTCCCTGTTTCTCGATAAATTTATAGACGTAGTGAGTTGTTTGTTTTTACCAAATTCAAGGCCTCGAGGGCATGAGGACCATTTTTCAATATATTAATAATCATGAATTCATGTTTATCGAACTTGATTAAATTCCTAATCTGATATCTCATTCAAGAAGCTTGTTAGGTCTTGATCCTTTCAAATGGTTATGCGTAGTACATGTTAGTAACTCATAGTTAATATCTCATTTACATTGTACACGTCAATTTCTAGTGTTTTATCTCTCACTTTTTTACCTTCGATCCTAAAGGATCTAATCTTTCTTCAATGTTTTACCTTTTCAAACTATGGTGTTTATTTTAGTTTCGATTGTTTGAAAGTTAAAACTTCTAAGGATTTTGATATGTTAAGTCTACCAACTATAATTTCAAACTATGGGCCATTTTGACATACATTTGATGTGACTATCTTGCTAATTCGGGGATTTTATATGATTTTTACAATTGATCATCCAACCTCATTCATTGATCATCCAACCTCATTCATTGTCTTCCATGGATTCAAATTTAACCTGACAAATAAAAGAATACTTGTTATAATCCAATATAGATATCATTTCAAATTGTTACTATCTTAAATGAGGTTCATTGTCTTCCATGGATTCAAATTTAACGTGTTACAAATAAGAGAACACTTGTTATCCTCCAATATAGATATCATTTCAAAATATAGATATCATTTCAAATTGTTACTATCTTAAATGAGTTAGAATGGTCTGGTATTTCTAAATAGTACACTTAGAATCCTAGAACTTGGTTGACTAAAAATCAATAACCATGATTCTTACATATACATCAAACACAGTCATTGTGACATTATACTTAACCTGAATGTCAATAATTTTTAATTTGTAAAATGATAAAAGTCTCCCAAAAAGCATGGATATTGTCTTTAAATAATTATACATATAATATGGTGATTATTTAGTACATTTAATTATTCCCAATCTTCGATTTAGTTCTTAAAAGATGATCAGTAGTAGTAAGTGCTAAAAGCAAACATGGTCGAAATTAAAATAATCCTAGTATGAAAAAAGCAACATTTTATAAATACCACAATAGCATCACACAAGTGAAAAGATTAAATGTTAGACCACTTGTTCTATTACATAGGTGGAAAACATAAACATTAAACCACTTTTTCTTATATGGTCCAACCAAAGATGAGGGAGAAAAATCGACCAACCCTTATAATCCATTTCAACTTACAAACCATGTTATTCGTCATTATTTAGCAAATTCATATTGAGAGATAACTATAATGCATTTATTTTGTATGTTTATCCATTTGATAACCACACACAGTTGCTTCATTATTTTTTTGAGGTTTTACATATTTAACTTTCAAAAGTTATGACTTGGGGGCATAGATATAGCGAGGTGATATAAAAGGACAACATTGAATTGAATGTCCGTCATTGACTTGCTTCTTGTAATATTAATAACGGAATACCTCATATTCATCGAGACTTTGATTAATAGGAATATGGAGTCAAATATTTTTTTCTCATTGCAATAGTGGTATAGGTTTGTAAGCCATCCTTAGTCTTACCATGCAACGAAAAATTATATATTCCTCCCTCCATGAAAAACACAAAAAAAAATTGTTTTTCTCTTCAATAATGTGCAGGTTATAACGATAAATTAGATATTCCTTCCTCCATTAAAAACACAAAAAATGTTTGTTTTTTCTCTTCAATAATGTGCAGTTATAGTGTATGGAAAAACACAAAAATGTTTGTTTTTTCTCTTCAATAATGTACAGGTTATAGTCTCAAATGGGATGAAAAATATCAAATTCCTAGCTGTCCATTTTCAGAGATAAAGAAATATCATTCATTCAAATGCCTACATTAAAATGAGATGAGTTTTAATGCTTTTATACCTGGTTTAGTTCTAAGAATGCATGTCATATATTAGTTGTTAACTTGTTACCAATTTAGGAAAAAAAAATGATGCGGACTTTACTCATATCAGAAAAATATAATACTGTGAATGGGAATGTGTTCAACAATATTAATGCATGTAGATGTCAATGAGAACTGTGAGTTTGTCATTGTGACCTAGAGTTTTGGTAAACCTTATTTTTATCGGTTACGAATGGTCTCTACAAAACCTTAATTTTGGGAAATATAGGAAAATTAGGGGTTCCTTCAAATGTTTTTATAATTTTTTTCAACATAAACCTTCATGGAAATACATGAGCACTTCTCTACATTTCATGAGGGTAAACACACAGGAGATTATCTACATTTCATGGATAGTACCTATTGTAAAGATGTGTAGATTAGATCATTATATAATTTTGCATCTGTCTTTGTATTTTCTATTGGAAAATTTTGGAAGAATCGATTGCAGGGTCATTTTAGCCTTAGGGCTCAATTTGGAAAAATGGGGTTGAAAACCATACAAAATATTCTAATGACATTTTTTTGGTCCAAATCAATCACCTCAATCATATTTAGTATGTGGAAGTTATGTCTCCCGCAAGTTGACCTACCATGTTTACCACCATGGTACGAGTGGATGCCACATCATCCACTATTACTCAAATGCATGGGGTTGGCCATGTCTTCACTTTCAATAGGATTCTACAAGGTGAAAACCTTATCAACAATTGAGGGTTGAGGAAGTTAAAACTCTAACCCTAGAAACCTATCGGGCTATGTTAAATAGGGGCTCCATTTTTTGTATTATACATGGGGCTAGCCATGTGTTAACTTTCAATAGGATTCACCCCGAATGGGGTGACACGTTGCACAACATTGCCACCTGGTATGGCACCTAGCCTCGGTTTAAATGCGGCAGGCCGCTCCTCATCTATTCAACATTAACGATGGGAATAGGCCATTACAGCAGACCTTCGGATGAGCGACTTCTCCCTCATTGGAAAGGGACATCACTACAAGAATTTAGTATGGTAGATTTATTGCGAGGGAAAGCGTAGCCATCCCAAAGGACTGCGAAAGCAAAGAGGCATCAGCACATTCATCTCATTCTTGCTCTCCAATTTTCGGCCGACTGTGAGCTCTGGTGTGTTTTTCTTTGCATCATTCAAAATTCTCTGAGCCCTGGTGAATTTGATACCCACTCCTGCTCCATGATGCCCAGGGAGTGAGGTAAGCCTCATCGGGGGTCGACCTGGTACACCCACATTGTTTAATGTCAGAGGAGACAGCATATGGAAAGAGCACTTTCGCTGGCCAACTCCATTCTTCATCAAAGAGAAAGGGTTGCACGTCTCTCACTTCATTCCCTTGCAATTGAGTCTGCGATGGAGGAGCATGGTCAGACCCCACCAACATTGGAGAATTGGCAGTCCATAGGCATTACGCAAGAAGAAAATCCTCCAACTGCACCTGAAACTCTAGCTGGTAGTAGCATGAGAGGGAGGCTTGAGGAGGATTTCCCAACATGTTACGTTGAGGAGATACCATACATGAAAGACACTCAGGCAAGAGACAACACGAAAGACACTCAGGAAAGAAACAACACAAGGAGGAGGCTTTGTGAGAATTTCCCAACGTGTTATGTTGAGGAACTGCCTTACATGGATGAGGTATCGCAGAGGAACTACACGGTAACGATGCACCATATAGACATAGCATCCATGGAAAAGGATGAGTCCAGTGCAGAAGAAGGGATGATTATTCTAAACGAGGCAGACATAAAGGGATTGCATGAATGATCCGGTGCCCAACCACCATTCCTCCACGTAGCACACCTGGACCTAGTGTTTGAACTTCAAGGACAAATGGCAGACCAGGAACACAGAGCCCTCCTAATGGGACAACGTTTGGATATGCTTCTGAACACTTACTCCAATGCCCCGACAAATCGAAAATGCCCAACATGCGCCCAACCATTTGTCATTTAGGCCAGAGCAGTGTGGCAGGAGGATGAGGGCTACAGGCCACCGGGTATTTGATCATATCATTTTTAGTCTGTTTTTTTCTTTCACTTCCAGCCATGCTCGGGCTCATTTTTTATTTTAATCTTGTTGTTCATATTCAAGATGATGTATGGACATATTTCCTAGTTTCCTTCGGGCAGGACAGATGGCGAAGCAATTTTTTGTTTTCTTTTTCAAGAAGAAACATACGCGCCCCAAATTGTGCTGGTTTCTGGTAATATGGTGATACATTTGGTGGCTGCAACACCGTTGTAAATCTTTGTATCTTTTGTTAACATAATATATCAGGTAATACCCTTTTTTACTTAAAAAAAAAAAAACTTTCAATAGGATTCTACAAGGTGAAAACATTATCCATAATTGAGGGTTGAGGAAGTCAAAACTCTAACCCTAGACAACTATCAGGCTATGTTAAATATGGGCTCCGTTATTTTGTATTGTACATGTCATATAGTTGAGCAGAACATCTAGGAGTGGAATAATTGAGGGTTGAGGAAGTCAAAACTCTAGAAAATTATGCTATGTTAAATAGGGGCTCCATTATTTTGTATTTCACATGTCCTATAGTTGAGGAGAACATCTAGGAGTGGATCATAATAGAGGAGGTAAGATATTTTGTAATAGTTGTACAGGACATAGTTTCAAAGGAAACTCTTTAGGGATTGATACCAAGACCTCCTTCGAGCATGAAGCTTAAAATACTCAACCATTTGAGCTATCCCAACCACTGGAGATAATCCACTGAACGAAAATTTTGTAGGAAAATTACAACATAAAACATAATTCCAAGCACTCCAAAAAAAATTCCCGTTCCATAGTGATTGTAGGTCAAACTCTACCCCTAAACCCCAATTCTAAGAACTCCCTTCAAAATTAAAGATCCATTATAAAGCTATGAGTAATTACGGGTAAAATCATTCCATAAAACATAAAACCTGCTAATTATTACTTAAAATTTTTAAATAAATATGTAACAAGACTAAATCTATTGTTGGTTGAAGTACAAGAATGTAAGAATACATTCCTGGGTTTTAATAGCATGCTTTTGGACATATTCCAAGAACAAGTTGAATGAATTCATGAACCATCAAATTAAAATCTATTAATTATGTTCACTACTGAATTAATATGTCTACGGCATTGAAACAACTATTGGAACCTCCATCAAGGTGCCTCAGTGAAATTTGACCTCCATCTAAAAGCATTGAACTCGGCGTGTCCTTCATTAAGAATCATTTATTGGACTTGGATTCATTCTAAAACACTTTCTCATGTTTTATCAGTCCTATTTTTGCAAATTTTGAGGTTTCAATCGTTCGGCATCCTTATTCGTTGTGTATGCCATATTGTATTTTTGATGCCTACAAATACCAAGATAACTCTCTCAAAGTAAAACATGAAGAAATATGTTAGACTCGTTAAAAAAAAACTTTAAGAGCTAACAAATTTCATTAATATCTTCTATTTTTTATTTTAGAAGACTCTAAATGTTCTCAAAATCATACATCAATATGGTGTAATTTCTCTAGATTCAGCATGTTAATTTATTCCCTATCAAAGATTTATTAAAAACTGAATTTTCATTAATGACTGTTTCAAAATTAACAAATGACTTCATTCACTATGTATGAACAAAGTGGAGAGCAATATTTAATTACAAAAAAAGTCATTCCATATATAGGATATGGAAAATAAAGAAAGAGAAGTCAAGGTAAAAGACAAATACCGAGACTTCCACATAGACCCTCTCCTCGAGAGCATAAAGTATCTCCAACGTCAAGCAATACATTGTCTATGTGTAAAGTTCACCAATGTAGAGGAATTCAACAATATCTATGTCGAGGAATTCAACAATATCTTTGTATGCAAGAGGTGATTTTGGAGAACAATTCCAAGACAAGGCACTGAAAATTTTAAAAGAATGGTAATAAAAGAATGGTAACTATTCTATGTGGTATATAATATAGAAAATTGACCCAACCCTATTGAAGTTATTTGTATCAAATTATATCAAATAAGACAAACGTAAACAGATTTTAGATTTAGAAAAAATAACAAGAAATATACATACGGATTCATGAATGTTTCAAAGTGAAATTATATTTGGGTTCATGGCAAAATGTGAAGCAAGGTTTGTATTATAAATATAAAACAAAATTATCATCCTTAATGACGATAATATGTTATGAAAAGCAATGGAAATATCATAATTTTGAGGCTTTCACATTTCAAGTCAATTTGTCATAAGTTAAATAAATTGTTGGAACACAAAAGTTTGCTTTTGGATTATAAAATCTAAGATCAAACTTCTGATTTTGACTTAAGGTACACTTTGAAAACTCTAAATTTCATATAGAAAATGTGTTACTTCATAATTTGGATTTTTTATTATTGTTTTTAATTTAGAATTTCAATTAATTTTTCAAAAAGATAATTTGCTCGATTGACTAAAATTGAATTCTAAAACTTTATTATTTTATGAAAATAAACACATGTGGTAAAGAGGCACACTTTGAAGAAACTTTTAAAGAGAAGATAGAAATTCGACAACAGACTGAGACAATTTTTGGAGTTAACCTCAAAAATACACATTCACGATTTACAGGAGAATCTGTGAACATGTGTAAGGTTGAATTTGATAGGTGGTCAGTGAGTAGGAGGCTCAAAACAAGTGTCACAAGTCCTAGGAAAAATAAAATAAGTCATGACAAGGGAATGGGATGCCATTCCTAATGGATGAATTTGATAGCTTGAGAAAGTCTACACACAAACTGACATGACACATTAAAATATTACAAAGATTACAGACAACAACTAGAGATCGTAATTATGAAAGTGGCCACATAGGCAACGCCTTTGATTCTAAGCTCATCCCAGGTGTAACAAAAGTGAGTCATGACATATACTCTAGTCTAAGGGTGGGAGGAATCGGGTGTTCAACGTGTGGTTTCCCCAAAGTTCCAAGTTTTATTCTTGTTATAAATATCTTGATTTAAATCTTCCTATATTTTTATTGTGTGTTATTGTGTCTACAATATTGGCATAAATAGTTTGTAAAAATGTTATAAATTAAATGCATTATCAAAAGAGGATCGATTCATATCATATGTTCATGTAGAAAAAATGTGAAAGAAAGTTAATAGTTATTTTGATCCTAGATCTATGAACATAATCATACTACTAGTAATAAATCAATGAAACTCGTAGGTAAAATTCTAGTTAATAAACGAGAGTTTTATTCGTATAAGAGACTTGTATGGAAGAGAACAAAACAAATATACTGTATACAACTAGAAAGGAATCAACACATATTAGGAAATTGTTGTAGAGTTAACAAATTACACTATGGATATATCCGAAAGGAAAATAGTTACAGAGTTAACAAATTACGCTATGCATATATCCGAAAGGAAAATCATTACAGAGTTAACATATTTAACTATGCATATATTCGAAAGGAAAACCATTACAGATTTAACATATTACACTATGCATATATCTGAAAGGAAATCATAACAGTGTAATAAAATGCACCATACATATACTCAAAATGAATTTTTTACAGAGTTTAACAAAATGCATGAGGCATATATTTGAAAGGAATCATTATAGAGTCTAATAAAATACACTATGCATATATTCAAAACGAAATCATTACAAAGACCATTTATATTCCATAAGGGAAATAACAGTAAAGAAACCATGGATATAAATAATGATTGTATATAAATGAAAGAAAACAATAACCATAGTATTACAAAATCATGAAATGCATAAGCAATAAATCTGAGTTACAGACTCCCATGAATGATTATACAAATTATTCAGTCAACTAGCTATGATAATAGACAACCCTAAAATGCAATGCCAAACTCGAAGGTAGTTAAGGAAGGGAACCTGAATAATACCTTTCTAAGAAAAGGTTTTCTTCAATATCCATGGTACCAACCTCCTCGATACATGTACATCAAACACCAAACGAGTGAGGATGTGGTACAAATTTAATTAGGCAACCGAAGTATATACAAAATTAAAATACTATCTTACCATGCATGTACCAAATTTCCTTGTATCTCCATATGTATGAGGGTTTACAAAAAGATTACAGAATATAAACTAGATAACAATTATGACTCTATTTGAAACCCAATATTCTATTTAACATGAGTCATCACTAGGTTCAAATCAAATAAAAAATATGAATAGGTTCTTCAGGCCACAATATTTCATAGAATAACGAGTCGAGGGGAAAGACCCTTCGGACTAGAAGCTAACCGGAAGTGAAAGATTACCCTGACCAAAATATAACATTAATCATTATATAATAGACTTACATAGAGAATAATAATTTATCTACATGGAAAATATCGCAGATACATTTAGACAGAGCGACGAAATAACAATTACCCACCACTACGAACTAATGGCTTAGATAATAACAAATTATGGAGAAATAAAACAAGTAAATAGGTTGTTAAATATATTATCAGGTTAGGGATGACACAACCATACAAAATCCAATAACAATATGAACTCCTAACACTCGTGCAGAGAATTCACTCGATGCTATGAAAACCTGTAAGAGTAAAACAAATAGTAGGGAAAACAAGAATCGTGAAGTGTTAAATGAGCCAAATGAGAGAAAGTTCGTAAGGGTTAAGGTTCTGAAAAAAACCCTAACACTTGGAAATGTGATGAACCTATGTGTGTACATCCTCAGGGAAAATGCTGAGAAAAAATCATCTAAAGATGGTAACCTTAGGTGGCGCATGCAAGATCATATGATATGTTGGATAACAATGGAAAGTTGGTGGGAAATTCAATTAAGAATTGTACCAATACGAGTTTAATCACCTCATAAAACAAGACAATAAGTCCACTCATGACAAGTGTTATCCACTGAATGATATGACAGAACCTTTGTTAATGTATATTGAACACCTATATTAACATATGTTGTCTATTAAAAGCCCTCGTCTAATAAAAACTGAATTAATATATGTTGAAAAGTGAAACTCGTTAATGTATGATGATACAATGAAATAAATTTGGTTGGCATTTATATGAGCTACGATATCAAGGATATATAATTACAAAATTTAATTAAAATCTATGTTAACAAGGATTTAGTATCGAGTAGAAACGTTAGCCATAAGAGGGCCACACAAATAAATAATCATTGTAAGACCTATATATATATATATATATATATATATATATATATATATATATATATATATATATATATATATATATATATATAATTGTGTGTGTGTGTGTGTAAAGCATCGAACTTGTCAGTAATTCGCAATAGGTATAACAATAGAATATAGAAAATTACCATATATAGGTTATCAATTTACCGAGTCTTATAGAATATGAATTAGGGTAACCTTGAAATAGATTGTTAATAATGGAGTTTCTCAACTCATTATAATATAGAATATTATAACTTAGGTGGTGAGAAGTTATGAAGGAAGGGAGGTAAAATAGATTGTTAAGGTTGAATAAATGATATACAAAAAAACAATATTTCAAAATTTAAGGTCTGTGACATAATGGTATCAGAGTTGCAGGTTACAACACTTGGCCTTTTAGTGGGATTTATCACAACAAAAATATAACATGTAAAATTGTCTTGATTTTCTTCTTACCTCTAGGAAGAAAAATAAATTGACTTTGTAGGAAAATGAAAAAAGTACGTGAGGCTCATGGAGAAGAACATCATCAAGAGAATATTGAATAAGGGAATGTAGGTGATGGACATGTCTGGGTGGATCTGAATAATGATAGGCATTTAGAAATTATAAAGACAGTAATAGATCTGAGAGAAGAACTAAAAAAATTGAGTGCAGATAACGAAATAAGTCCAAATACTCAAGAGAAACTAAATGCAATTATGTTGGAGAAATTATGCAATCAAAATAATGATAAAAAAAG
The DNA here is from genome assembly GCA_009831015.1 of Picea engelmannii. Taxonomy (NCBI): domain Eukaryota; kingdom Viridiplantae; phylum Streptophyta; class Pinopsida; order Pinales; family Pinaceae; genus Picea; species Picea engelmannii. The sequence continues at coordinate 20,588 of ML791510.1, read as the reverse complement.
GGGGCAGAATTATAGAAATTATAAGATAGCCCAACGAAAGAATAAAGCAATAAAATTGGAGTATCCTGAATATGAGAAAGAGTTAGTATACGATTATACGGAAGGCATAGAAACGTCTACTGAAAGTAGTTCTATTCATAAACAAAGAAGCAAAATGAAACCTAAACAACATGATGAAGTCATGGGAGAATTTAAGAATATTAAACCACCAACCTTCAATGGGGAAGTGGATACTAGTGAGGAAGTAGAGGCATTTCTCTCTGGTATGAAAAAATATTTTAAAATATACAATTATTCAATTGAGCCTAAATCCTAGATATATATTTACAATCTGATAGAAAAACAAGACATATGGTGGAAGGATATAAAAAGAGCGAAAAGTATTAAGAAAATGAAAATCACCTAGAAAAACTTTAAGAGATATTTTAAGAAACAATACCTTTCTGAACAGTATTATGAGGTTAAATCCGAGTTCTATGAGATGAAACTAGGAAATCTTACAATGAAATATTTATGTAGTAAGTTTTTTATTTTATTGTGTTATGTTCCTTACATCATGGATGAAAAACCAAAGATTCAATGATTTTTAAGTTTCTTACCTAGATCTTATAAATATTGAATTGAGTTTGATAACCCAAAAACATTGGAAGAAACCATGAGGAAAAACAATAGAAATGAGAATTCTAAGAATTGGAGTGGGAAGAAGGTTGATGGTTTTGACCCTATGAACAGAGGGGGATCTTAATCTAATAGAAATTTTGATAAGAGATTTTAGTGAGATAATAAGTTCAGAACAAGTAAACCTTTCAATCAGTCTGAAAATAAGACTATCAAACCACCAACCTTCTTCAATAAAGAAGTTGTCGAAAAAGAGACAGTAAAATGTTGGGAATGTAGTGGTCCTCATTACTATAAAGATCGTCCTGTCGAGAAGAAGGGAAATAACGATGTGCAGATAGTACAAGAAGCAAGTACAGTTGGTGAACTGGCAAGGTCAACACCAAAAATCATCTTAACCTTGGAAAATCGACCGGAAGATCATCAAACTTCAATGGTAGAAATTGAAGTTATGATACATAATTAACCTGTTATTTTTTTCATTGATCCAAGTGTTAATTTGAGTTGTATTTCACCAAGAGTTGTAGAAATTTGTAAGTTACATAAAGAAAAGTTTGAAAAGTCATAATTAGTACAATTAGCTACATGAACAAAAAGGAGAATTACAAATGTTGTTAAAAACTAAGAACTTGGTATGAATGAGCTAAGAACATAGATAGACTTAAACATACTACCTTTAGGGTCTTATGATATTCTAATCGGTATTGATTGGTTGGAAAAGTTTAAACTGGTCTTAGATTGTTACAATAAAACATTTACCTGTGTAGATGAGAGGGGTAACATTATAAGCATTAAAGAAGTATCAAGACCTATTAGTATTAGAGAAATAACAACATTACAAGTGAAAATATGCATTCTAAAAGGGTGTAAACTACTTGTTGTACACATAAATTATAATTAAAAAGAGGAAAGTAATAATGAGATAGATAACTTTCCAGTATTGCAATAATTTCAGTATGTATTCCAGGATATTCTCGGACTACCTCCTAAGAGAGAAATAGATTTCTCCATAGACTTGATACTTGGAGTATTACCTGCTTCAAAAGATCCTTATATGATGAATATCGTAGAGTTAAATGAATTAAAAATTCAGTTGCAAGAATTTATAGTTAAGGAATATATCTGACCAAGTGTGTCTCCATGGGGAGCACCGATATTTTTTGTTAGAAAGAAATATGGAACATTACGTCTCTGTATTGATCATAGACAACTTAATAAAATGACTATTAAAAATAGATACCCATTACCTCATATCAATGATCTGTTTGATCAAGTACGGGGAGCTACAATATTTTCTAAGATTGACTTACATTCTGGTTATCACCAAGTTAGGGTAAAGGATGAATATATTTATAAAACAACATTTAGATCCAGGTATGGACATCACAAATTTGTCGTAATACCTTTTGGGATGACTAATTCCCCAGCCTCATTCATGTGCTTGTTGAACAATATTTTTGGCAAATGTCGAGATAGATTTGTGATCATATTTATATACTCATCTATTGAAAAGATGAAAAGGAGCATGAAGAACATTTAAGAATATTATTACCAATATTAAGAGAACATAAATTATATGCAAAACTAAGTGTGAGTTTTATAAAGATCAAATTCAATATTTGGGACATATATATTCCAAATAAGGTATAGTTGTTGACCCGGACAAAATAAAGGATATAACAAATTGGCATGAACCTAAGGATGTTTCAAACATAATATCCTTTATGGGTATAAATCGCTATTACCAGAAGTTTATAGAAGGGTTTTCTAAGATTGAATATCCTATAAGATCGTTACAAAAGAAAGGAACTAAGTGCATCTAGTCCGACAAATGTCAAGAAATTTTTAATAAATTAAAACAACTCTTAAATGCAACTCCTATATTAAAATTAGCAAAACTAGATAAAGAATTTGTAGTGTGTACAAATGCATGTCGCGAAGGGATTGGTTGAGTGTTAATGGAATAAAACCATGTAATAGCTTATTTATCTCAAAAATTAAAGAATCATGAAGAAAATTATGTAACACATCAATTGGAATTGGATGCAATAATACATGCATTAGATATGTGGCAGCATTATCTGGTAGTCCGAAAAATTTTACTATTGATAGATAACATCACTCTAAAATATTATGTTGATAAGCATAATTTAAATTATGGCCAAGAAATGTGGTTAGCCTTCTTAAGCGAGTATGAATTTGAGATAAAACACATAAAGAGAAAAGAAAATAAAGTCGCAGATGCATTAAGTAGATATGTAAACCTAATCTATATAGTTACTAGAAGTAATTACAAACATATTTAGTAGAAAGGGTAAGGATAGAAATTGAAAAAGACCTAGAATATAAAAACATTAAGTTAAAGATTATTGATAATTTAACGGGAATAGAAGAACAAGATTTTAGATTCTCGAAAAGTGGACTCATAATGTATAAAAACATATTGTATGTACCATAATATAATGAAATTAAGCTATTAGTATTAGATGAGATGCATAAGAAACCATATTCTGGACACCTGAGTTATCAGAAATTAATTACTATGCTAAGAAAGAAATTTTATTGGCCAAATATGAAAGGTGAAACTGCAGAATATCTAGCTAGATGCTTGTAGTGTCAATATGTTAAGGTTGAACATGAGCATCCAACTAGAATACTAATACCCTTACCCATTCCGGAATGGAAATGGTAAGTGATAAGTATGGATTTTATTACCGGATTTCCTTGAAGTAGTAAACAAAATGACTCAATTATGGTTGTGGTTGATAAATTAAGTAAAGAAGTACATTTTATGCCAATGAAATCAACCTACAAGGCTATTAATATAGCATAAATATTCATGAAGGGAATATTTAGGTTACATGGAATCCATAAAGTTAAAATATATCATAGAGATGTTAAGTTCACCAGAAATTTTTGGAAGGCTTTATTTAAAGGGTTAGATACCCAATTGAATTTCAGTATCGCTTATCATCCGCAAACGGATGGGAAAACTAAAAGAACTAATCATATTCTTGAACACATGATTAGAATATACATTATGAACATACCTGGTAAATGGGAAGAATATTTGTACTTAGTTGAGTTTTCTTATAATAATCATTATCAAGCTTCAACAAAACTTAGTCCTTTTGAAATTTTATATGGCAGAAAATCTAATACATATGTTTCATGGAGTAATCTTGTAAATAGCATGATGATATGACAAAATATGTTAAAAGACATGGAACTAACAGTGAAACAGGTACAACAAAACCTAAAAGTAGCTTAGGACAGGCAAAAAAGTTATGTTGATGAAAAAAAGACTACAAGAGATTTCGATGTTGGAGATCATGTGTATATTAGAGTTAAACACAAAAAGATTTATTTACGCCTGGCAAGGTATACTAAGTTATCACCTATGTATTATGGCCCATTCGATATAGTTGCTCGAATAGGACCTGTAGCTTATCAACTTCAGCTTCTAGCCATGGTAAAAGTACATGATGTGTTTCACGTTTCATTACTGAAAAAGTATATACATGACCCTACTCACGTTGTTGATTGGCAAATGATATAGGTGGAACCCATGGGTGAGTTCCCAATTGAGTGAGATCATATTCTCGTCAAGAGGGAACTTACACTCTGGAATCGAGTCGTAGGATAGGTAAAGTTGCAATGGAAGCACCTTAGTCCAAAAAATGCTACTTGGGAAATGGAAAGTAATATGCAGGAAGCATATCCATTTCTATTCCAAAATGGTACTGATGAAAACTAGTTATCATCGAGGACGATGATAAGTTCTAAGGGCGGGTGTATGTGATACTCCACAACTTGGATTTTTAATTATTGTTTTTAATATAGAATTTTAATTAAATTTCCAAAAAGACAATTTGGTCGATTAACCAAAATTGAATTGTAAAACCTTATTATTTTATGAAAATAAACACATGTGGAAAAATGGGCACACATTGAGAAATTGTTAAAGAGGGAATTAGGAATACAAATGGGTTGGCCAACTGGCAGTAGACTGAGAAAAAATGTGGAGTTAACTTAACTTCAAAAAGACACATTCCATATTTATAGGAGAATTTGTGAACATGTGTAAGGTTGAAATTGATAGGTGGTCAGTGAGTAGGAGGCTCAAGACATGTCTCACAAGTTCTAAGAGAAATAAAAGAATTCATGACAAGGGAATGGGATTCCATTCCTAAAGGGAGGATTTGATATCTTGAGAAAGGATATGCACAAATCGACTTGACATAGTAAAATTTTACAAAGATTACAGAAAACAACTGGAGCTAAGAATTTTGCAAGTGGCCACATAGGCATCCCCTTGGATTTTGAACTCATGTCAAAGGTGACAAGGGTGAAAAAGACTCTAGTCTAAGGTTGGGAGGAACAAGGTCTTCAATGTGTGGTTTCCTCAAAGTTCCTTGAGTTTTATTCTTATTATGAATATGTTGATTTAAATCTTACTATGTTTTTATTGTGCATTACTGTGTCTAAAATCTTGGCATAAAAGATTGTAACAATGTTAGAAATTAAATGCATTATCAAAAGAGGATCAATGTATATTAGGAGTTCAGGTAGAAACTGTGAAAGAAATATAATAGCTATTATGATCCTAGATCTATGAACATAATCATACTACCAGTGATAAAGAAATGAAACTAGTAGGTAAAAACCTAGTTAATAAACCAGAGTTTTATTTGTATAAGAGACTTGTATGGAAGAGAACAAAAAAAATACAATGTATACAACTAGAAAGGAACCGAAACAGATTAGGAAATCATTACAGAGTTAACAAATTACACTTTGCATATATCTAAAAGGAAAATCGTTACAATGTTAATGGATTACACTATGCATATATCTGAAAGGGAAACCCTTATACAGTTAACAAATTACACTATCCATATTTCAGAAAGGAAAATCATTGCAGAGTTAACATATTTCACTATGCATATGTCTGAAAGGAAAATTGTTACAACGTTAATATATTACACTATGCATATATCTAAAAGGAAGTCGTAACAGAGTTTAATGAAATGCACTATACATATATTTGAAAGGAATTCAATACATAGTTCAACAAAATGCACCATGCATATATTCGAAAGAAATCATTATAGACTCTAACGAAATACACTATGCATATATTTGAAAGTAAATCATTACAATGACCCTTTATATTCCACAAGGAAAACAACAGTAAAGAAGCCAGAGATAGAAATAATGTTTGTATATAAATCAAAGAAAACAATAACCAAAGTATTACAAAATCAGGAAATGCATAAGCAACTGATCTGAGTTACGGACTCTCATGAATGATTATAAAAATTATTTGGTCAACTAGCTATGATAATACAATAGTCCTAAAATGCGGTACAAAAGTCGAAGGTAGTAAAGGAATGGAACCCAAATACCTTTCTAAGAAAGGTATTCCTGAATCTCCATGGTACCAACCTCCTCGATACTTGTAACTCAATCAAAAATAAATTTTGGAGGAGGTACAAAGTTAATTAAGAAACTGAAGTATATACACAATTAAAAGACCATGTTATCATGGATGTATTGAATTTACTTGTAACTTTTCCTGTCGCTTGAACTGCACTTGAATGTATAGGGAGTCAAATCGATGATGGGTACCCTCACAAGAAAAATGCAGGGCCCATATTTATTTAATTACCTGAGAATAAATGTATCAGGGTTTACGAAAATGTTACAGAATATAAACTAGAGAACAATTACAACTCTATGTGAAACCAAGTATTCTATTTAACATGAGTCCTAACTAGGTTCAAATCAAATAAATGATTTGAACAGGTTCTTAGGACCACATTTTTTCATAGAATAATGATTCTAGGGGAAAGACCCTTCGGACCAGAAGCAAACTGGAAATGAAAGATCATTGCGACCAACATATAACACTAATCATTATATAACATACTACCACAAAGAACAAGAAGTTCTCTATGGAAAATATCGCAAAGACATTCAGACATATCCAGTGAAATAATAATTAGCCACAACCCCGAGCAAATGTATCAGATAATAACAACTTACAAAGAAGTGAAACAAGAAAATAGGTTGTTAAAGATCTTATGAGCTTAGGGACAACACACATATACGAAATCTAGCAACGTTATAAATGCCTAATACTCATGTAGATAATTCGCTCGACGCGATGAAAACCTCTCAAAGTAAAACACAAAGTAGGGAAAAGAAGAATCGTAACTTCTGAAATGAGCCAAACCAAGGAAAGGTCGGAAGGGTTAAGGCTCCAAAAAAATCCTTAACGCTTGGAAACGTGATGACCCTACACATATACATCCTCAGGACAAATTCAGAGAAAAACTCATCTCGAGATGGTAACCACAAGTGGTGCATGCAAGATCGTATGATATGTTGGCTAATGATAGAAAGTTGGTGGGAAATTCAATGAATAATTGTACCAATATGAGTTTAATAACCTCGTAAGACTAGACAATAAGTCTACTCATGCCAAGTGTTATCCACTGAACTATCGAACAAACCCTGTGTTAATGTATATTAAAAACCCATATTAGCATATGTTGTGTATTAAAAAACCTCGTCTAATAAAAACAGAATTAATATATGTTGAAAAGTGAAACTTGTTAATGTATGACGAGACAATGAAATACCTTTGGTTGACATTTATATGAGGTACAATAGCAAGGATCATATAATTACAAAACTTCCTTAAAAACTATGTTAACAAGGATTTAGTATCGACTAGAAACGTTAGCCATAAGAGGGCTACACAAATAAATAGTCATTGTAAGACCTATATATATATATATATATATATATATATATATANTAAAGCATCGAACTTGTTTGTAATTCACAATAGGTATAACAATAGAATATGGAAACTTAGCATATATAGGTTATCAATTTACCGAGTCTTATGAAATAGAACTAAGGGTAACTTCGAAATATATTGTTAAGAATGGAGTTTCTCAAATCATTATAGTATAGAATAATATAACTGAGGTGGAAAGAATTTATTAAGGAAGGGAAGTAAAATAGATTGTTATGGTTGAATAAATGATATATTAAAAAAAAAAAAATCAGAATTTAAGATATGTGACAGAACATTTTCATAAAATTTCACACTATAGAGATCAAGGTAATTAGTGTATGTGAGAGTGTATCCCCAATATTTGTATGCTTTTTTGAATTTTCAACACTAAATAAAAATCTCTAGTGTATCAACTTAACATGGAAGGGTTTTCATCAATTTCATGTCTTTGGGACTTGTCGAGCATTCTATTATTTTCTATTCCATCTTCATCATCAAATTTATGTCATTGTTTCATCTGAGTACACTTATTCGATCTTGTATTGTTGTTGTTGCTATTGTTGTTTATTTAGTTCATCCTCTAATATATGGGGGGTTGTCCTATTAGAAACTTGGACCAGAGAGTAGGAAATCTAGTTTTAGAATCACGTTGATTGTTCCACTGTTGGTCTAAGATTGAATTTTTTGGGAAGAGATGGTGGCTGAGAATTGTTATTATGGACATCTATATATGCTCAATGGACAAGGATGTTGTAAAGAAATTTTTTGGATCCATGAACAAGAGAAGGGGCCAGTGATCAGTGATAATGTAGGATGATGTGGTGGTGGTGGTGGGAAAGGGGAGGAGGTGAAGGAGGAAATATGATTCAATAATGGTGAAGATGATGATAACGTGAAGTCCTATGAATCTCCATTGATTCTACTTCTCTAAATTTTCTAAGGGTTACACCATTTGAGTTGCTGC
>ML791509.1:419867-431799 GCA_009831015.1 Picea engelmannii | reverse complement strand
GCCTTGCCTCAAGCTTTAGGAGAAATTCAAGCAACAACAGTTGGAGGACAAAAGAAGAGGAGGAGCCCAGGATCAGGATCGAGGAACGGTGGCCGGTCTCAGAAATCATTGTAAGTTGGTTCATATTGAGATTAATGAAAAAAGATACTTTTCCCGTCCCGAATACATGAGTATTATCTATGTTATTAGATTTGTGTTTAACCTCTAACCCCCTAGTAGATCAATAGCATGCATGTGTAGTTTTGTCTTGATTGCAGGAAAGCTTTGTGGAAGGAGCAGCAGCAGCAAGGGGATAAAGGCTCAACGGAGGATCTACTTCAACCGTCGATAAAAAGGTTAGTTGATTCCTCCCATGTGTGCATGAGAAAAGGGGTTGAGATTTCGGGTAGAAGGTTAAAAGTTATGTCTTAAGGGTCATGATCTGCGTACAAGTTTAAAGCCCTAGCTTGTTAGTCTGTAGGGTAGAATACCCCACAACAGAAGGTAGTCTAGTCAGTTCAAAAAAGGGGTAAACTAGCACCGACAAGACGTCTATTCAAAACCATTTTAACAAGTGTAATAAAGACAAGATCACTCGGCCATTTTTTCATTTTTAAGGAGTCTGAAAAAAACTTAACTATGGACTCCATCAGGAATATTCTCTTGGACCAATTTTAATGAGTGTGAAAGAATAAGGTCACTCGACGATCTTTTCAATTTTAGGGAGTCTGAAAAGAGCTTAACTATGGACTCCGTGGGGGTTCCTTTTTCGTAAGTTTAGTCCCTCAGGCCTGAAAAAAGGATAAAATTATATTTGAGAGTACTCTTCTAAAGAATGAAAGTTCCATAGAGTATACCTTTGTTTGTACAGTTGACCGTTCAGACCAAAAAAAGGGTAAACTACTGTCGGACAGATTGTCGTCAGCGGACACAGAGGAACTTCAGGTTCAGGACGATTTTGTGTTCATTCTTTTTTGAGAGAGTTCTGAGCTTTAGTCCTCGGGAAGTGGTACGAGGACATCATGCCTCTTTTCCTACTGTATGTAGATGGGCAGTATTACTACCGCGACAGGGTGGTGGAAGGACCAATGAGTCCTTTGATGATGACTTTTTTGCATGGCTATCATGATAGATCCCTGTGATCGAGGATTACGCATATGTAGGGATAGACTTTTCTAGAGATCCTGAGATACCCGTGCCTCCTGGTGAGGAGCGAGGGGAGATGGGTAAGTCTCCACCCTTGTAGTTTTTTTTGTTTTTTTTTTTGTATATGTAATTTTTATGTCGTTTTTGTTATATATATCATTTTTTTTTATATGCCAGAGTATTTGATGGATAAACATTTGTTGCATGCAGATGTGGGACCAGTACGACCCGTCGATTATGCATGAAACAGGCATCGTCCTTGGCCAGAAGCCGCGGCTATCGCTGTCGGGGGACCAACAGTAGCAGGAAACCTCCCAGCTAGGGAGGCTGAGTGGGTACTTAGACGAGTTGAGGGGAAATTTACTGCACTCACTCGCACAGTCCCGATGGCAGAGATAGAGGACCTACCGCCATCCATGCAGCCTCACGTAGTGGGGGCACCTCAAATGTGGGTCTAATTGTTTAGGCTTTTAGCCCATGTTGTGGACCAGTATAATAGGGCCCATAGGCTCTGAACCTATTTTTTACCTTTTACGTGCCACGAGCACTACTTGTATATATTTCTTGAGGGCATAAGCCCTGTGACTCGTTATTAGTCCTATTTTTGAGGCGCTTGGGTCCATCTATGTACTCTGGTTACTTTATGATGTTATATATGGTTTTTTTGATCTTTTGTGTCTTATGGATCCCCTGTGCAAAAATGTATTTACATGTTTATGTCAATGTTCTTTCATATGTGTGCAAGATGCCAATCTAAAGTTTGATTAGCTAGAGTATCTGTAATTTGGTTTAAACTCCTAGGAACATGAAAATATGTAATATAATCAAAGTTTCGTTCTAAGAGACGTACCCTAAGGAATCGTCGGTGTAAGGTTGGATCATGAACCCGGTATACTCTATTTAGCTGAGAGACAACCAGTTGAGCATCGAGATAGACCCAGAGATGAGAGATACCCAATGACAAGGCGTCACGAAGCAACTCAATAAATGTACTATACTCGACGATATTATTTGTGGTGTCACCTAAGCATATACCTCCAGAAGATAACAACTGGTCCTGATGTGTAAAGATTACCCAAGCTGCGGAGGCAAGGCTCCGAGTGTGCCGACTAGCACTGTCTGCATACCCAACAAACACCTCAGAATCACTTGACATATGCCATATTGACGAAAGACAACATCAATGGCACGTCCATAACATTTAAAATAAACTAAAAAGTAATAGTACAAAGACTATACATATGTTACAAAAAGTTACCCACAGTGACCTGCCTATGAGTAATACTTCTTTAGGTAGAGCCCATTTCTAGGCTCCGCCAAAGAATTCCCTTCAAAATCAACCAGATGATAAGCGCCCTTTTTTAATACCTCTTTTATGATGAAAGGTCTGAACCACATGGGTTTGAATTTTCCTGCCCCCAGGGGGTCCTTATCTTGGTCATAGACTAGGACAAGGTCACCTTCAGAGAAAATCCAAGGACGAACGGACCTATGATACTGACACTTGACCTTATGTTTGTGAGCCTCATTGGCCAGGGCCGCATCACGACGCTGCTCATTGAGTTGCTCAAGGTATACTAGTCGTTCTTCAAGTGGAGAAGTGTTTGGCAATAATTGTACTGCCAATTTTAGAGATGGGATCTGACATTCAATGGGAAAGACTGCCTCTAGCCCGTAAACAAGTTGAAAAGGTGAGAAGTTGGTTGCAGTCTTAACAGATGTTTGGTAAGCCCATAGTGCCGAGTATAACATCAAATGCCAATTTGACTTGGTTGAGTTGATAGTTCGCTGTAGAATAGTCTTAAGAGTTTTGTTTACAGCTTCCACCTACCCATTGGCTTGGGGGTAGTAGGGTGATGAATGCTCTTGCCATAACCCAAGCTTTGATGTTAATTCGGTCATCATTTGGTTCTGAAAGTGACTACCATGGTCAGTAACAATCTCTCTTGGGACACTGAACCTTGCTATGATCTGGTTGAATAAAAAAAGAGCTGCAGTCTCTCCATCATCCTTAAATGTTGGCATAGCTTCAACCCACTTAGTGAAGTAGTCTACATCTACGATGATATAGAGGTTCCCTCTTGCTGAAGGGGGGTTGCAAGTAGTGTAATCAATCCCCCACTTGGTGAAGGGACCAACTGTGATGACAGGAAACATGGGAGCGGGATGTGCCCTCATATTCCAAGAGAAGATTTGGCATGGATGGCACTTCTTGACTGACTCTATACAATCTTTGATAAGTATCAGCCAGAAGTAACTTGCTCGTAGAATATTTTGGGTTGTTGCCAACCCAGAAAAATGACCACCACAAGCTCCAATATGGCAATTGTTGAGCATGATAACGGCCTCCTCATGTGTGAGACATCGAAGTAAGATGCAGTCTACACCTCTCTGATACAATGTATCATTGAGCATGAGATAATTCTTAGCCTGATGGCGTATATGTCGACGCTCATCACGAGAAGAAAAAGTGGGGTACTTTAGAGTCTAGAGATAGATAAGTATATCTCCGTACCAGGGATCTGAAGAGGTGATCAAAAACATATCTCCCCTGATAGATGACTCTTCAGGCACAACGTCACCTGACTCAACCGGAAGTTCTGAAATAAGCTCTGCAAAGACCAATGACTTTTTGGACTTTGATGAAATGAAGTCTAAGTCAAACTCCTGGAGGATGACTATCCATCTACTGATTTTTTCGCCTATTACCCATCGTGTCAACATGTACTAGAATGGATTCACGACAGCAATGACAGTGGTCTTGTGAAACAGAACATAAAGACAGAACCATTGAACAACATGAACTGCTGCCAACGCAAGTTTTTCGATATGAGAATAATTGAGTTCTGGTCCTACGAGGCCTCGACTCAGGTAATAGATCATGTATTCTAAGAACAAATCATCTTCCTGAACTAAAACCATGCCAATGGTTGACTCTGCGGTAGCCAGATATAATAAGAAATCTTTGTTATAGTTAGGTGGTCATAGCAGAGGGGCCATTGTGAGAGCATTGAGTGGCATCATCCTAGTAAAAATGAACGTCTTTCTTCAGTAAGCACATAAAGCCCTTGGTGATTTTGGCATAGTTGGCGATGAAGCATCGTAAAAATTTTGCCTTGCCTTGTAGACTCTGAAGTTGAAGGATTATGTGTGGGGGGGGGAAACTGGATTATTTCCTCGACCTTGAGAGGATCTACCATGATCCCTGTTGTTGATACAATGAAACCTAACAAACGTCCTGATGTTACGTAGAAGCTGCACTTGTTTGGATTCAAGCGAATCCTAAAGTAGCGACAGTGTTCAAAGATAAGTCTAATATGTGTGGGATGATCCGTTCTCTTGTGAGATCGTGATGCTAAATCATCTAGATAGGCCTCGACTATATGCTTGAGATCATGAAAAGCAAAAGACATGGCCCACTGGAATGTGCCTCCAGCATTTTTAAGACCTAAAGGCATCTTACGATATGCGAATGTACCCCAAGGACAAATGAATGTCGTTTTGTGTTGGTCTTAGGGTTTAATTTGGATTTGATTATATCCCGAAAAACTATCCATGAAAGAAAAGGCTTCACAACTAGCACATTCATCAATGATCTGGTCGATGAATGGTGTTGGAAAATTATCTTTGGGACATGCCTTGTTCAAATCACGAAAGTCAGTACATACACAAATCATGCCTTGTTTTTTATTGACCGGCACAAGATTTGACACCCATTGGGTCAAATGGATAGGATAGATAAAACCTGTCTTTAGCAATTTCTCAATCTCAATCTTGATGGCTGCTACTTTCTTAAGATTAACTGGATGAAGCTTCTGTCGAACAGGCTTGACATCAGGATATGTTGTGATTTCATGTTCAACTATTTTTGGATCGATACCTGGAATTTCCTCATAAGACCAGGAAAAAACGTCGCGGAATTCTTTGAAAAGATCCGTGTAGATTTGAATCTCTTTGGGGGAGAAATCTTCTCCGACGAAGACATTTTCCACGATGCCAGGGTTTTGGGAGATGTTTGTTGGTAAAGTTTCAGTGATAGTTTCCATATTTCCCTCAGCATAAATTTCATGTGTAGCTAAGAGATTAATAGGACATGACTGATCTCCCGTCATGGTTATGGTGAATTCTCCTGCTTTGAGTCGGCTTAACTCTAGGAGAAAATAAGATCTGTGATGAAGATCTTCCCAAGGTTTGTCCGGACTAGTCATTGCTTCAATTACTGCTTCATTAGAAGGCAAGACTAAGTCTAACGAATTGATGTTAGCGAGAGAACCCTGAGCCCAAATAAGCTCTAGAAGTGGATCTAACTCTTGTGCAGGAGTCGGATCAGTGTTAGCTGAAGCTTGCTGGACTAAAGAGTACGCTACTTCAGCGATAGACAAGGGCATGGACATGCCTGGGTGCCCTGTCTCATCCATCGTGGCCGATGGGGAAGGAAGTATCCATGGATCCTCGAAGTAAGTCGTATGGAACGATGAAACCTGAAAAATATCAACCTTATGGTGATTGGATATAAATTTGATATCATCGTGAGGAGGTGGGTAATCGAAGGTACCCATCAAGGATGGGCACAAACCAACTCCTAAGTTGACGATGCCTGGTTGAGGATTATCAATCATCGGGACCATGGATGCCCCCAAAGTTGGGTCAGGTCTGGAGAAAGACAATTGATCGATGGTCACTATCTGGCCCTCATGTGGAAACAACAAGACCCGAAAAATTGTAGCAACCACAACTTGCATAGCATAAGTCCAACTCCATCCCAACAAGAGGTTATAGTTGAGGGGAGCATCGACTACCTCTACTTCGACACACACGGTCTTCCCTCCTAACTGCATGGGGAAAGAAGGCACGATGCCATGTGGTCGGAATGAACGACCATCGAAAGTAGTGAGGAGAGTAGGTGATGGAGACAAAATAGGTTGGCCAATGGCCTTCCAACATGCCAATGACATAATGCATGTTGAGGCACCCTCATCGACCACTATGCAGAAGATATTTCGTGTAAAAGTTTTCGTGGGATAAGCCACTACTATCTGAAACGCTACATGGTAAGGCAGACGAGGTTTTAAGTAGGTTGTATCTAACATGATGGTACCCAAATTACAAGTCTCAGTAGAGCCCAAAGAAGTTAACAAGACTTTCCTCTGAGCATGGCAGCTTTGGAAGACCTCCAAAGCAGACATTGCACAAAGGGTTTGTGATAAATCTTCCACCACAGAGTAGTTCTGGGTGGCCCTTATGTTTGGGTTATGAGAGGCTTTTTTAAATGCACCTTTTGGAATGCATGTCATTGTTTCTCCCAATGTCTTCTCAATCTGTAGAGGAAGAGATGGGAGATCAACTTCTTTACCCTTCTTAGAAGCGCTTGGTTTACTATAGTCGTGTGCTCTAGTCGATACGAAAGCATCACCCCTCACCATATATAAGTTCGCAGATGCGGGGTTGTTCGGAGGCAGGAAGGTTTCTTGGCTTCCCCCTTCCGTGCTTGCAGAGGCTTGAGTTAGGTTTTGCCCATGTTGAAATGGATTAGTCAACACTGCCTGTTGTTGTTGCGTGACAAATTTTTGGGCCTCTGCAAGTCGAGGACATAGATGGGTCAGGTGGTCTTCCCCACACAAGTTGCATGGATACCTCACCTTCCATTTTTCAGTGTTGTCCCCGCCAACATTATCGTTGGGTTTGTTTTCCCCCTTACCCTTCTTTCATTGTTTTTTCTTCCCTTCAGGCTGCTAGGTGGCCTTGGGGTTAGTCGACTGCACTGTGTGTACTTCCGACATTTTGGTAGAGGGAGCAGCCAAAGCAGTAGTTTGGCTGACCGCTATGTGTTGTATTGATAACTTCTACAACTTCTTTGTCAATTGCTCAGAAGGCTTTGTATGTGTTGAACCGACAATACCATCGGCATGTGGTCTAACTCTCTGTCTAGTTTTATCCAGTATTGAACATGGCACATCTAGCAAGATGTTGTATAATAAATCAGACTGAGAATAGATGAGCTCAAACTGTTGATCCCTCATGATGGCATCTTCTTTAGAGAAAACTCCTGATGTCGCAATGTCTTTGGATAACTGTGGGACCAAAGACTTAAGAAACCACTCAAGCAGGAATGCTGGTGGGATTGGTACCTTGATTAAACTCTTCTGGCATCTCCATTCTCGGATGTGATCAGAGATATGGTCCATTGTTGTCTGTTTGAAATTGATGAGCATCTTTGTGCCAATGTTGTATCTCACAGGTAACTGGAAATGGTTCAGGAAATCCATCGCCAGTCTGCCAAAAGAATATTATCTTGAGCGATCAAGCTCAATGTACCATTTCATGGCACTCCCAATGAGAGTACGTTGAAACAATCACAATTGTGCGTAGTCATCTTTCAATGAGTTAGATGAGCACCAAAGATGGAGGTAGTCACATGATCTCTTGGATCTTCGTTAGGCTTGGCTTCAAACTTTGGGATGTCCGAAGGAAACTTCGTCGGCATAGGAGGCCAACGCGAATCATGACAAATGGGGTCATTCAACAACCTTGTCAAATCTGGCAAGTGTAAAGTCACCAGGAAAGGTAGTTTGGGTTGTTGCTGATAACCTGGGAAAAAGGGGCCTGGAGTTTGGCTGGCACCAGGTTGCCAGGAAAAGTTTGGCTGCTGGCCCGGATTCTGGTAGAAACCATGGCCCTAGCTAGCGTAAGGATTTTGCATATGTGGAGACATCATCGGCTGATTTCCCAACTAGGACATGGATTGTTGGGCGTGCATTGTATTCGAAGGACTTTGGGAAGGATTACCCCATGCAGGTCCCGTAGGGATAGGAATAGTATTTTGTTCGTGGTTCCATTGATTGTGGAAAGAATTACCCCAGATCGGCATTCCGGAGGAGGGAACAGATCCTTGCCCTGAATTCCAAGGTTCTACTAGGTTTGCCCCCTGTGTAGGAATAGTACCCTACATAGGAATAGATTGTCCAAAAATGGGGTTGCCCCCAGTCAGGAAAGTGGCTGACGAGAAGGTGTTGTTACCAAACGTTCCATTCAAAGAAAATGGTGTCGAACCTACCAGCATACTATGCGAATGTGGTCCTTGACTCCCCGCTCCAAATAAACTATTGTGTGTAGGTTACCTGGTGGATTGCTAATGCAATCCACTGAGTGAAGGGGACGAAGGAGAGATATGACCTCCTCCATAAGGAAAAGCATTAAAAGGAGCAGGATTTCCCCCCATGTGACCTTGTAGAGGAGCGCTAGAGCTCCCTGCCCCTAGACCCAAAGTTTGTAAAGTGGAGTAGGAAAGTACAGGACTTGTACCTGAACTAGGCATTCCGTATGAGAACGGAGGGCCTGTCACACTTGGTGTGAAAGGGGTTGTGGCCGTCACCAAAGACGGGATCAGACCACTGTGCGAAGTAGTTGCGGTCAAGACCATGGTGGCTTGGATCGACGATGGTGGGTTAGAAGGTGAAATCTCTCCTGTGGTGACAACCGTAGTGGGAATTGAAGACTTCCCAGAAGGAGTAATAGCTTTTGCTTCCATTGCTGTGTGCGACACTATCTGGCGCTCGTAAAATTGAATTGGTACAATGAAAGGTGCCAAGAAATCAGTGGTTGGGGTTTCAATCCAGTCAAGAGAAGTTGCTTCAAGGTCCAAAATGGTCGATTCCTCCAGGGGTTGGTCGGGCACAATGGTTTGTAAGCTGGTCGCTTCAAAAGACCCTTGTTGGTCTAGCTTTCTCCTTAATGGTGGCGGGGGTGGCTCCAGTGTAACCAGCAGCAGGCCAAGAGGCCTTTGTGACCGATGGAGCTACGGATCCTCCACTATGTGAGAAGATCCAAGACACTCTAAGGTAGTCTAAACATTCAAAAGTAACACACACTAAAAAAGTTCCTAGAAGATAAGATATGCAAACACTAAATTAATTGGAAGAACAGTTACAACAACCAACAGTAGAGCAACTTACCGGTGCAAGTGCAACTCGAACACGAAAGCACCCTCTGGGTATACTCTGCAAAGTGTGGCCCGATGTCTATCCTAGGTACCGCAGTATAACCCCGTAGTCACTTGTGTATGTCCCTAAAAACGATTGGCAACTAGGTTGCCAGTGCGCGAACAGTCACCAGGCGGGTACAGTCGAAAGTCGGGTAGACCACAATGAGCAAGGTATCGAGCCCGAAACCTGTCAAGGTTATTGAGAGAAAATGGTCTAGAAGACAACTGAGGAACTCGAATGGATTAGAGACCCACGAAGCCCCGTGGAAAATGCAAACGACGGAATCCAAAAACAAACCTTCTATATGTGTTCTCCACTATGATTGGTCCAACTTTGGAGGGGTTATCTCCACTACCTTCTGTAGGCGACCTCATGTGTATCCCCTATGTTAGAGGGGGGTCCCGAATAACTTTCACGACACTGGAATTAGACACTCCCTATCTCAGACTCCAATGTTTGATTGTAAATGGAATTGAAGAGTATCCTCTCCAACCTAATCCAAGGCCCTAGTCCTGAACTAGTCGGTGAACCCTACAAACATAAAAGTCTAGTAGATTTTAAATTTAGTGTTAATTTTATGGATTTGTCTTACGTCAAGGGTTATGAAGGTGAAACTGACGATGTGTAAAATATGAAAGAAAAAAATGAATAAAAAAGCTGGAAACAAAACTTTTACTGAATGCAAAATTTCAACAACTTTTCAAAAGAAATATTTTTAATTTTTCTAAGATTTTGGACAGCAAACTCAAAGGAATTTCACTCGACTATGAGCTACTTATGATCTAAGTGAACTGCAAAAAATTATGAAATAAATGACTTTTCCCTGGCTAATAATGCAGAAACACACTCTTCAACCAAACAAGAAAATGAAAAGAGAGATTTTTTTTATTTAAATGCTAGTAAAGCAAGAAAGGAAAAATACCGACAAGCAAAAAACAAGAAAAAAAATTCTGGCCTAATCTCAGATCACAAAGAATTAGATCAAAAATCACACACTAGCAATTTTCTTTAAAAACAATGACTCTCACACTTGTCTAAAAACCTTAAAAATTGTTTTATTTTTATGACAACTTTTTAAACTGAGAAAAAACAGGCTAAGGGTAAGATTAATCCTAAGCTACTGACTGCTCAAACAAAGATTCAAACACCTGAGAGGAATAATTCTTATCAAAGGAAAGGATGACTACCTTACCCCCAACAAAAAGTATCCTACACAAGCACGCGACTGTTACTCAAACAGAATGCGTGTGAACGCGCGCTAGATAGAGACAAAGTGCGTGTACACACAGGTTGACCTTGTACGGGTCATGTGTATATCTAAATTCTAAGAAAAAATGAAAACAAACAAACCAAACCAGGAAGAGACCACTGACATTGATAACCAGGATCCCTTGAAGGCTTGGACACTCTTTTTGATAGAAAAACAAATAATGTAAGGAAAAATGATAAGGAAAAAACAATCTGAGATAGGATTGCTAGCAAACAAGACTCAGACAGAATTTTAGAAAACCCCCTGAGAATGTGTGATTCTGACAGGGAAGAGGATGATTGCCTCTGAAGTTCTCTGAACTCTACACGCTACTGCTACCTCTTCAACTAGTGTTCACATGCGGGCTGTAAGAGAGTAGGGTGCGGGCACACACGTGAAAACCTTATGCAGGCCACGTGTACCTCTATGGGTCCCGACAAACATAGTCAAGCAAATCAGAGAAAGATGGTATGGAAAACCAGACTCTCTGCTAGCTCAGACCTTACAGAAATTAAAAGAAAAAAAAGGCAAGAAAAACTAGTCTTTAAAACTACCTAAAAAACTAAAAATTCGAGGAACCCTAGAGAGTCTCCCCAGTATGGTCACCAATTCTGTTGTTGGGAAAATCTCCCTACAAACTAGCAAATAGAGTTCAGACTTTGCATGCAAATATAATCGAAGAGAAACTACTTTCTACCTTCATCCCTAGATTTAAATCCCCTTTTCTTAGTAAATGCATGGAAAGATCAACCTACCTCGTTCCCGGTGTTTGATGTCGATCCTCCGTTGTGCTTGATTACTTGTTCACAATACTCCTTCCAAAGCTGAGCTGTATCCAAGACAAGCAACAACTATGCATGCATACTACTTATATACTAACGAGTTAGAAATCCAAACATATATTGATCAAACTATAAACAGTTCATGAATTGGGATGGGAAAATCATTTTCTTTATTACTTTGAATGAGTCAACTTACAAAAGTTGAGACCGGCCACCACTCCTTGAACCTGATCCTAGGCTCCTCTTCTTCTGTCCTCCAACTGCTTTTCTTTGAATCTCCTTTGGCACAAGGAAAGGCTAAAGGGTTGGGACAATGGGAATACATAAATGGGCAGATTTTCTTTGCTATATTTTTCCTCCTCCAAATGGGACCCCTACCCCTTCTTTTATAGGCTAGAAAGAGCTAGGTATTTGGATGAACCCTCGGCCATGCATGGCCGGGAGTTTTAGTTAACTCACCCATAGCTTTTGTGCTCTGTCGGCAACTTTCCTTTTTTCATGCTTTTGTCAGTCCACGCAAGCTATTTTGGGTCAGCCAGCATGTACACGCATGCAGTAATGGATTAGGGCACGTGGGCCTTTATAAAAGAGGATTTTCAAAGAGTTGTTCAACAGTGCTTTGGAAAAGAAGGGATATGAGTTGGCCTGATGCCAGGTGTTAACTCCCAAAATAGCACCATTATTTTGGTTGGGTTTTACGGTGGATAGCATGGCTATTGATGGTTTCCTCAATTCATTGTTGAGTCTTTTAGCTGCAAAATTTTAGATTTTGGTTTGACTTAAATTTGGATTGT
>ML791509.1:391046-406922 GCA_009831015.1 Picea engelmannii | reverse complement strand
ACCCAAATGTATTTATGAAAATGGTATGATGAAGGTTTAATGGGGCGATGAAATGTAAGGAATAGTGAAGGGAAAGGTGGATGAAAATACAACATTTCTGAGTCCCAACACCTAGGACAGTGCAAGCTATACGCCAACTTGGAAAAATGCTCCTTCGGCATGGACAGGGTCCATTACCTGGGCTACATCATTGATCAACATGGCATACATGTGGATCTAGCCAAGATCCAAGTCATCCATGATTGGCCAGCCCCAACAACACTCATTGAGCTTCAAAGCTTCTTGGGCCTTGCCAATTTCTACTGCAGGTTTGTGTTGGGTTTCTCCCATATTGCATGCCCCTCATCCAAATAAATAGAGGTGGTGGTAAGGCGAAATTTGCATGGGGCTGGTCCCAACAAGAAGCATTCGATGATTTGAAGCAGCGCTTGTGCTCAGCCCCAGTACTTTCACTACTAGACCTGCAACATCCTTTTGAGATCGAGACAAATGCTTCAGACTATGTTGTGGGCGTCGTTCTCACTCAGCACAGCCACCCCATGGCCTATCATAGTGAGACATTGTCAGATACTGTCCGTAAGTACCCTACTTAAAAAAAAGAAATGTAATCCATTGTGAAAGCATGCCGCCAATGGAGACATTACATTCTTGGGAAGGATACAGTCATCCACACTGATCATAAGCCACTGCAGTTCATGCAGATGCAGGGAAAATTGTAGAATGACCTCCATCAAAAGTGGTCCACATACTTGCAACAATTCCACCTCAACATCAAGTGTAAAATAGGAAGCACCAATCGCACTTCCCCTTGCGGTCACCTCGAACGACTCATCTCCTACTCCAAATGAAGTTGAAAAATCCACTCGATTCATTGAGAGGATCCAGCACATCCACCAACAGGTTTAGGCTATCCTACAGAAGTCCAATGACAAGTACAAACAACACCATGATCAACATTGGGTGTCGCATAAGTTTCAGGTGGGTGACAAAGTTTGGTTTCACTTGAAGAAAGAACACCTTATAGGACCCCATAGGAAGCTTCGCCCACTCCGTTATGGGTCATACACTATCACCAAGGCCGTGGGGGATAATGCTTTTGAGCTCAAGATTCCTTCTTTCCTTGGTCTGCACCTAGTGTTCAACGTGGATCTCCTTCACCCTTATTTCCCACCATTATTGGACACCTCAAAAGTAGCAGAACAACTGATACAAACAGAGCTCAACCCCAACTGCCTACAACAGGAATCCAATGATCAAATTGTGGACAGATAGATCAAGGGCACTCGACAACAAAGGATCCAACTTTATCGAGTCGTCAAAGTAGGGCAGCTCCTTCATCAAGGCCTTCAAATCCTCATTGTAACATTCTTCTTGCAAATGCGCGTTGTCGTCACATCTCTTCTTAGAGATAAGCTGCCACCATTCCAGCAAGCTTGTTTCCGCTGCATTTTATAGTTTTAGCTTATTTCGTTATTGAATAGAAAACTAGTTTTACTGTATCCCTGTTATTTTGTGTTAAGCACCTGTTAATAATTTGTATTCATTTCGTTCTGCTCATAAAATCCGGATCAATATATATAGTAATGTAGATTTTATTATAGTATGCTTGTCCTAAATTCCTATTTACATAATTTATATATAGAGTTTACTCCTTTCGATGTTATCATAACTTTGCTTGTCATTAAAAAAAACATTTTGTTTGATAAATATTGAGCATATATACCCATGATTTATTACCAACCAGTGCATTCCAATTTTTCTCATTCATTTACTGTTTGATAACGATTATTCACATAGACTGTATTGTTTCTATTTTAAACATTTACCATAGAACTTATATTCTATCGAATCTGGTGTTGAACACTAATAGTACATTGACTGAATGATTCTACTAGACGGTTCTTAGGAATTCTATGCTATTTTTAATGCATAGTAAAAGAAAAACATCTGATAATATACACTGAAATTATAAGTCAGAAATGAAATACTTAACAAGAGACTTCTAAATAAACATGGATCGAACTTTGTATTTTTCCTTTCTCTGTATATAAAATATACATGATATATACCACAAAATATATAAATGCACAACGATTATTAATTTCTATCTTCATTTCATAACTCTATTTCCTATTTAAACATTCTCATTACAAATAAATAGAAATTATAACATGTGTAGCATTCACACTAAAGAAATGGAGGTGACAACAATTTGAACATCATTTTTCCTCCCAAACTTAATCCAGAACAACCAATACTACTTGCTCTGAATACCGCTGAGCTTGATCGCTGAACCACAAGGACAAAGACTAAGTTATTATTCTTGCAAAACTTCCTCTTGAATCTCACACATTTCGATGT
Source organism: Picea engelmannii (assembly GCA_009831015.1). Classification (NCBI taxonomy): domain Eukaryota; kingdom Viridiplantae; phylum Streptophyta; class Pinopsida; order Pinales; family Pinaceae; genus Picea; species Picea engelmannii. Next base: position 404,561 of record ML791509.1, on the reverse strand, counting down.
TATGGTATTCTTCCCAGTCATGTGAGCCTTCTTCTCAATTAATGTGAAGTATTTTTTATTCACTTGCCTAGGTCTTTTGGTCATTAATGAGCCACCTTCTCACTCAACTTGCACTTGCATTTAGACTAGATTTTCTAGGAATGTGTTTCCTTGCACCACTTGAGTTCGACCCAAGTTCCTGCCACTTGGTATCTTATGAAATGCCACTTTTCATTCCTCCTTGTGGGTCAGCAATAACTCTTTTAACATGTACATTCAAATTGTCATTACCTTTTTATTAAATAGTATTTAAATGTCTTACAATTATTTTGACCACCCTTGGTCAACTTAAATAAATTCAATAGTTCAAATGCATAAATAAATAAATTCTTAATAATTTAAAAATCTGGGATATTATAGCTTAAACGCCTCGTGTGATTGCTACTCTTGAGGTGCTTCAAATTTCCCATGTGCAATGCATCGTATTTCTTTCTCGCAATTGGAGTGATAGATTCTTCCAGCCTGCTCATTATGGAGTTTGACACTTATGATGTCAAGCCCTACCTTCCTTACCATGTATCCTTCGATATCAACATGATTTATGAAAATCATGTAATCAGGAGGACTATGGTCAATGAGGGGGTTTTGGCTTATGTCATGTCTTTGACCTGTTGGAAAGCCATTGGCTCTCCAGAACTCATGCCTTCTCCTACATTTTCAACCACATTTGATGGAAATTCATTTAGAATGAATGGTCTCATTTCCCATTTTACGGTTTATTTAGGAGGAAATACATTTTCCAGAGAAGTATAGATAGTCGATGCACCCATCGACTATAACTTATTGTTGGGAAGGTGTTGGACGCATGCGATGATGACCGTCATATCATCAGTATTCTGGGTTTTATGTTTTCCTCATGAGGGAAAAATTGTAACGATTGATCAGATGGATTTTAACCGTTCTAGCTCCACGGTTAACCAAGGATCCATGGTCTCATGGATTGAGAACTCTCATTCAGAACCTGAGAGGATCGATATTGGAATGTATACTTTTCTTATGGGTACCTTCAATTTCCCATTGTCGGTGTGATACATTTGTGCCACCCCGTTTGGCTACCAAAAGTTGAGTCCCACAACTCTTGTCACAATATTAATCACTTATTTCAATGCATTGTATTTATGGGACCCATGGGTGTCATCATCTCCATGCGAATCAATGGAAGGTCACACACATGTCGGGATGGATTTTCCACTTTCTATAGTAGAAGTCACTTATTAATCTATACAACAACCTACTGTAGAATTGGATCATACTCCTTCTTTGATAGAGGAGGATGATCTCTTTCTGGAGCCTATTTGGGCTCAAAATTCTTCAAGTAACCATGACTGTCTCGACACCGTATTTCCCTCAGAAAAAGCTATCATTGAGGCAATGACAGGAGTTGAAAGGTCATGGGAGGATATGCATCACAGATCATATTTCCTCCCCACGATCATTTGTATGGAGAATGGATAATTTAAGTCATATGTGAGTAGGAGTGTTGATAGGAAAGTAACGCCCTTGGCCAGGCATGGTGTCTACGTCGAGGGAAATATGGTGAATATATTGGAAAATTTCCCCATTAAAATTTCTAGAACCCTTGAGGTATTCGAAAATGTATTTACTGGGGAAGAGTGCTCTCAAGATGAATTTAATAAATATAAAACACTCTTTAAGAAATTTAGAGATGTTTTCACTTGGTTGTATGAGGAAATTCCTGGCATAGATCCTAGAATCATTCAACATGATATTCGAACCTACGAGAATGCGAAGCAGGTTCGAAAATGTTTGTGACTAGTGAATCCAAGGAAAGAAATGACAATTAAAGATTAGCTATAGAACCACTTAAAGTTGGTTTCATTTACCCGGTACCATTGATGGAATGGGTATCTAACTATGTTCCAGTCGACAAGAAATAGGGAACGATTGGTGTGTGTATGGATTTATGAGACTTAAATAAAGCTTGTCCAAAAGATAATTTCCCTATGCCATTCATCAATCATATTCTCGATGAGCGCACAAGAAGATAATTTTTTTCGTTCATGGATGGTTTTTTGGGGTATAACCAGATTGAGATTCGACTAGAAGACCAACATATGACAACTTTCATTTGTCCTTGGGGAACCTTCACATATAAGAATATACCCTTTGGCCTTAAAAATGATAGAGCTACCTTTCAATAGGCCATGATGTTTTCTTTCCACGACCTGAAGCATATAGTGGAGGCTTATCTGGATGATCTCACAACTCATTCTCACAAGAGAGATCAACATATGTTACACCTTTGCTTAGTCTTTAAGAGATGCCATTACTATTGAACCTGTTTAAATCTGCATAAATGTATTTTTTTCATGACTTCTGAATGTTTTTTGGGTTTTATAGTTTCGACTAAAGGGATCATGGTTGACCCTTTAAAAGTGGAGGAAATCACTGAGTTTCCTCCCTTGCGCACAATTTGTCAGCTTCAAAGTATACAAGGAAAGGAGAAATTCCTTCGATGATTTGTACCTAACTATGTGAATATTACGAAAGTCTTTATGCGTCTTTTGAAAAAGGGGGTCTCATTTTGTTGGGATGAGGCAGCACAAAGTAAAGAAATTTCTAGTTTCGACTTTGTTATTGAGTCCCCCATATTATAATCGAGATTTCATGTTGTATTTGGCAGCAGATGAATCGTTGATAGGAACGATCCTAGTTCAGGAGGATGATAAGTTGCATGAGCACGTCATATACTATTTAAGTCACACTTTGATGGGTCGTGAACTAAAGTACTCTCATGTCGAAAAATGGCCTTAGCAACATTTCATATTTTCAGCGGCTTCGACATTATATTTTGTTGTGAAAGACAAACATAATTGACGACTTTAATCTATTTCAGTATGTGTTGACTCGACGAATAATTGGTGGGAATTACAACAAATGGATTTTTGTTCTTCAAGAGTTTAATTTGGATTTTTCTTCTGAGAAATCCAAGAAATATTTAGTCTTCGTCGAATTGATGTCGGAGTTTCCAGTAGAGAATGAGGATAGCAAAGTGATTGACTCTTTTCCGGATGAGCATATATTCCTCATCTCTTTGTCTGATCCTTGGTATGGATATAACCTTATATATCTCCATACTTTGAAGTTCCCTTCGCATTTCTCATGATATGTGATCCCAAATAGTTTCATCTGATGACTTATTAAACAATTGTATTAAATGAGCATAAAATAAAGTGCACCATAAAGAAGGAAAAACTCAAAAGGAAAAAGACATAAGCATGAAATATGAATGTAAAAACTTGATAATGGAGTTCGTCCCTGGTGGACTATGTCTTCGGGTACTTATCTCAAATGGGTATGCCTTTTTATTAACTCCACAAAAGAATTGGGCAAAAATACATAAGTATACTTCATTCTAGAGTTAAGCTACAAAAGATTTTATCAGATCAAAAAAAAAAACATCACCACTATGTTTGTGGCGTTGAATTACCTAAAAATGATTGTCTCCATGCCTCAATCTGAGTCTGGCACTTTTGGACCCAAGAAAAATATTACCTTGGTTTTCATGCCTACACCTGCAATTAATTACTCGACTTTGTCTCAAAATTTGTTCCTTGTCTGTACGGTCGTGCCCTTCTTTTTTTCTGCCCATACTCTAGTGGAAACCCCCTTTATATAATAAAATGTGGGCGGTTATGAATTAATGGGGCGCTTGGTGCATTGGTTAGCGGAGGTTATTTTAAGTCGTTGGTTAGGCAGAGGTTTAGGAGGAGGTCCTCGGGTCGAACCCATGAGCCTCCCCTTTTCTTTTGGTATATTTTTATACAGTTGGCAGGTGGCTATATATATCGGACCGGTGGAATATACTGCCAATCTGGCGGAACCATCACCAGATTTGGCGGTATATTTAATATATATATATTTGATTGTTGGGCGTCATTGGGAATTTTGCTACTGCCACATGGCAACCCATGACTGGGCCACATGGCATCCAAACATTGGTCCACATCACCTCCTTGTACAGTCATCCTTCCACGTGTTGTACATATGCCACGTCAACCTGCGCAAATCATACAGATGCCATATGTCCTATATGGACTGCCACATGGCATGTTTTCATTGGTCAACATGTCAGCTCGAAAAGTCCAAAAACAAGTGACACATGGCAGCCTTTGGTGCTTCCACATCATCATGATGATGTCATCATGACACATGTTTCCCTATTCGCTTGCCATGTATGTTGTATGGATGATGGCATCATCTGTATTGATGTCGACACCATCAGTACATATGCTAAATCATCCCTGTTGACAGAGATAGGTTGACTAATACTTTGACCACAAATATCGTTCGATCTGTAACTCCATTTGACGAGCCATTTGTGTCGTTAGAAAGCTTTTGACATGCTCTTTATGATCATGCCATTTTCACTAATTTTTGGGAACTTTGAATTTTTTCCATTTCTTTGTCTGTTGAAGCCATTCTGAGCATTCTGAGTTGCCTCTGCGAGTTCTAAGTTGTTCTTAGCCTTCTCTATATCCTTTTTGGATCATGCCTTCCCACTGAAATATTTTTGGACCACCAAAAGCTTTCATCAATCAACTGGTAAGTAAGGGAAGAGTCCCCTCACTTTGTCCTTCTCAATCCACTTTACCTTGCTTGGATGTGTGCCCTATAAGCCTACTCAAATATAATCAACATCACCCCTACGCGAAATCCCCGTCCTTTTGTCCAGGATGATATCTTCCTGTAACTCATCCAAGTACTTAGGTGCAAACTCACCAATTGAAGGTATTGAAACTTCCTCATCCTAATCCATGATCGTGGGAGGCTAAAAAAGTTTGAAGTTCTCTACATTCACAACGGAGTAAATCTGCATATAAGGTTGAATATCTAAACAAAAAGCATTGGTACCACTTTTCTCCAAGATAGTGAAGGGTCCATAATGAATGGGCTTGAGTTTCTTGCCTTCACCCTTCAATCTCTCCTTGCTGATGTGAAGCCATACCCTGTATCCAACCTGGAACTGATGATCAACCCTGTTCTTGTCATGTGGAGATTTATACCGTGCTTGACTTTTCTCCAATTGTTCCCTAACTTCTTAGTGTATCTACTAGATCCTCTGGATGAACTTGTGGGCTCTGTACTCTGTTCATTCTTCATTCACATTGACATCTCTCCCATGCATCAAGTCTAAAGGAACCTTGGGTAGGTACCCAAAACATGTCTCAAAATGTAAACTCTGAGTGGATGAATGTAAAGCTCGATTGTAAGCATGTTGTGCATAGGGTATCTTTTCATCCCATAACTTAGGATGCTTGTTGCAATAGCCTCGAAGAAAAAGTACCACTATTATGTTTACCACCTCTCTCTGTCCATCTTTTTATGGATGGAAATAAATGCTCCTCTCCAATTTGGTGTCCATCATTCTCCATAAGCTAGTCCAAAAATCCCCAAGGAATTGAGTATCTCGATCCAATACAATGGATGTGGGTAACCCAAAGTGAACCCAAACATACTGAAATAAGAGATTAGCAGTCTACTCAGTAGTGATCTTCTTTTTACATGGCATCAAGATACACATCTTTCTGAACCTATCCACTAAAACATACAAATAGTCATTGTAAATGTGTTGAACTTGCACAAAATAGATCTATCTAAACAATAATAAAAACATTTGCAGAGAGAATTGGGGAAAGAAGAAGAAGGAGAGAAAGAATGGAAGAATTCTCATTAACCATTATGAATAATGAATAATTTACACATGATATATTATGTATAAATCAATGAGTGTGCACTGGAGGAGAACCAATGAGCCATAGTGGTTGTATAGAGTGATCTGGACACAAACCAATAGTTACGGGATTGAACTACCACCTAGTCTAGTCTCTCAGGAAGTTACAAGAGTGAACTACCACCTAGCTGAGTTAACTAGTCAACTAGTCTTCAGTTGACTGAATAAACAAAGAGTACTGAGGAGTTAACTCAGGGAATCAAGGGTAATGTACAAGTTTGGTGATCATCCCAAGGAAAGTGTTCATTAGCTGGTGATGATCCCAATGTTGCATGGTGACAAAACCAATGTAGCATCTAAACTCAACTCAACTAGTCAAACTGAAGTGTCAATTGAAAGAGAATATTCTCCAAGTGGAATATTCTCCCCTAAAATATAGGAGAATGGATAATGACTAATTATGACTAATAAATAAGGAAAAACCTTAGGAAAAAGAAATCTTAGGTGTGTTTGAAGTAACTCCAACACCCCCCTTGAACATCACTATGGTGAAAATAAAGAATGGGTCCCAACAATGAGGCCATGTTAGGTACCCAAATACAAAAGACACACTGAAAATAAAGTGAGGAAAGAGGGAAAATCTCATGGGAAACCCCCCCCTCTCAAGGTACAATGTATGTAAAAAGAAGAACTGAAGTTGCTATGAAACTGTGTCCTTCACTCTAAGATGACTTCATAGAGAATGGAACTTATGCTTAGTGAAGGCCTTGGTGAAGATGTCTGTCATATGTTTTTCTGAAGGAAAGAACTGTAAGTTGATGATCCCCTCATGTACTAAGTCCTGGATGTAGTGCATGTGGATATCGATGTGCTTCATCCACTTCCTTTGAACTGGATCTCTGCAGAACTTTAGAGTGCTCTGGTTGGTACACTAGATGAAGATCGACCGATGAAATTGAATGTCCAAATCAGTGAGAAAATGTTGTAGCCACATAGCATGAATGGTTATGTTAACTACCCCTCTATAATCTGCCTCGACTGAAGATAGAGAAATGGCAGCATGATTCTTGCTCGATCAACAGATGGGCCCGAAACCAAGACTAAGTGAGTAACCAGATGTGGACTTGTGATCAGTGTTATCATGAGACCAGTTGGAATCAGTAAACCTGATGAGATCTAATGTAGAGTCTATTGCATAATGAATCCCAAATGTGATGGTTCCCTGTACGTATTGAAGGATACACTTTGTATCTTTCCAATGTAGCTCATGCGGATCCTGCATGAACCTAGAAACTGTGCCAATTGCATAAGAGAGGTCTCGTCTGGAGTGTGTGAGATACAACAAGATCCCCACTAGCTGTTTGTACAATGTGTTGTCAACCAATGGATTCTCCCCACCATCCTCAAGTTTGACTCCTGATAGGAAAGGAGTCGGAGCATACTTGCAGTTTTTCATGTGAAATATTTCAAGGAGACCTCATGCATACTTGTCCTAAGACAGTTTTATGCTTGATCCATCCCGACTGATCTCAAGTCCAAGGAAGAAGTGTAGCGGACCCATGTCCGTCATAAAAAACTTGTCATGTAGAATCATCTTGACTGCAACAATCACTGAAGTCGAGAAACCAGTGATCAACAAATCATCAACATACATAACTAAGAGTATAAGTGAATCAGTCGTCCTGAGCATGTAGACATTCAGGTCTGATTTACAATGTACAAAGTTCTGTGACAACATGTAGGAGTCCATCTTGGCATACCATGCCCTTGGATCCTACTTGAGGACATAAAGGGACTTCTTCAGTCGAAATACCAAAGATGAGTCTTGCATAAATCCTTGGGATCCTCCAAGTAGATATCCTAAGAGAGATCACCGTGAAGAAATGAATTCTTCACTTCCATATGATGGAATTCCCATCCTTTGGTTGTCGCAATGGAAAGTGCCAATCATATGGAATCCATATTCTCTACTGGAGAGAAGTTCTCATCATAGTCAATACCATGAACTTGCTGAAATCCTTTGGCGAAAATCCTGGCTTTGTATCTGTTGATCTGTCCATTCACTGCGCTCTTGGTTGTGTAGACCCATATGCATATGACAAGTTTCCTCCAAGAAGGAAGGGGAACCAGATCCCAAGTCTGGCTCTCGAGGAGGGAGTTGTACTCCTCCTGCATGGTTGATTCCCAAAAGGGATTTCCAGCAGCCTCGCCATAAGACTTTGGAGTTGAAGACTGAACCAAAAAAAATGCTTGGAGGGAAATGGTTCAGTGGAAGTGAGTGCAATAGGAGGCTCCTTGAAATCAGATCGATTCCTCCTAGTATTGGCTGGATCACCAATGATATCCTCTGCATCCTAAAGAGTAGTCTGTTCCAACTTAGGCCTCTGCTCTGGCTCTACAAATGCATCTGGATGCTCTGACTCTGCATATGATTGTACTGACTCTAAATATGAATCATCTAAGTCCTCTAAATAAGAATTCTTATCTAAATAAGATTTTTCATGTGCATCCTCATCATCTCGGACAGGTGGAAGAATGAAGGTGTCTGCATGCGACTGTTGAGGTGCATGCAATACACTTTCCTTGAATTGGACACTTCGCTCAATGATGAGCTAGTCTAAGGAAATATCAATAAGCCTATATCCCTTCACACCATCGGGGTATCCAACAAAAATTCACTCAATTCTCTGTGGATCAAGTGCCTTCCTCTTTTCAGAGGGAATCTGGGCCCATGCACGTGAACCAAAAATGTGAAAGTGGGTCACTTGTGGTTTGAGGTTGCTCCAAGCCTTATAGGGGGTCTTATCCTTGACATATATATGGGGAGATATTTTTTGGATGTATGTTTCACAATTAAGTGCTTCGTCCCATAGTCTCAGTGGTAGTGACTTTGCATGCAACATGCAAGATGCCATCTCCTTTAAAGATCCATTTTTCTGCTCAGCAACTCCATTTTGTTGTGGAGTATAGGGAACTGTATGCTGCAAATGAATCCCTACCTCATGGAAAATATTATGGATTTCATGATTTACATACTCTCCCCTATTATTAGTTCATAGGACTTTGATCTTCTTTCCAGACTGTGTCTCAACCAAGGCTTTGAAATCTTTGAGGTGTTGGAAGACCTTGGATTTTTTCCTGAGAAAGTAGATCCATGTAAAACGTGAGAAATCATAAAAAAAAATGAGAACAAAGCTTTCTTTGCTGATGGATGGATGAGGAAAGGGACCCATAAGGTCACTATGGATCAGATCTAAAGGTGCAGAATCTCTCTGCGACTTTCCTTTGTCGAAATTCTCTTGAGGGTGTTTTTCGAGAACACATCCCTCACATACTCCCTTAGAGAAATGGATGTCTGGTAGACCATCAACCAATATTTTCTTGCTAATTTGTTGCATGTATCTAAAATTCAAATGTCCAAACCTTTCATGACATATCATACTACTTTCATCAGCATGAGTAAGCAGTAAAACATAATCAGGTTCAATGAAATCAGAAAATGTATACAATCTAGACTGATGATTTACCTCACCGGTAGCAACCCTGGAGTTGGTTTACATGTCGTAGATGTCCATGGAATTTGGTTTGAATATTACCTTCTTTCTGGTGCCGAAATTCATCATCTGATACACGAAGAGAAGTTTGACAGAAAGTTTGGGAATGTGCAACACATTCTCGAAGCTTCCATTGGTGAGTTAAATCCCTCCTTTGTCAGTGAATTCGACAGAAGAGTTGTCCCCCATCAGAATAGGAGGACCTTTGGATGCATACAAATAAAAATATATTGCTTTTGAGGCATCCATGTGATGTGATGCTCCTGAATCTACCATCCAAGCATCATGAGAGGAGTTGATGGAAATCAAGACATGGCTAGAATTGCCTTTCTTGGAATTCATATCTTCTAGCTTCTTCTTCTTGGCACCCTCAGGGATGTGATCTCCAAGGTTGTTTTTTATGAAGTATTTGAAACATCAAATATATATATATATTTTTCATGCATACGGATTCTGAATGGAATCCTTTGTGACAGTGCGTGCATTTCTCCCCTTTTCTTCCATTTTCCCCTTTGGATCCGTTGGCATCGGTGAAGTTTTTTGTGTACCCTTCCTTCTTCGGATGTTCATGAGCTTTCCATTTATCTTTATCTTTAAATTTATGATATTTTTTTCTTCCATCATTCACAGTGAATGCATGCGCCCTTTGGCCTTTGATTGTGCCCATGTTGATGAGCTCGGTTTTCTCTTGTGTCAGGGATTCGATAAAGTCCTCAAGAGAAGGCATCTTCCATGTGGCTCCAGAGGTGAATTTGAAAGAATGGAACGTGGATACAAATATAGAGAATTCAGGATCAAGCTTGGAGAGAATGGTGAGAACCATTTTTTTCTCCTCCTTCGATTTATCAACCCCACAAGCTTTGAGTTGTGACAGTAAATCCTTGAATTTTGTAAAGAAATCTTGGATATTTTCGAACATTTTTGGATCCAATGTGAGAAGTTCCACCTCTAGCATGTGTCCCCTCATATCATTTTGTTTTCCAAAGATCCCTTCGAAGGTGTTCCAGGCTTCATTGGGATTCTTACAGGAAGATATGTGAAAAAGGAGATCGGGAGAAATAAGACTGCAAATTGTTCTGAGTGCCTCATCCATGCGATTTAAATACTTGGATTTTTCTATGGATGATATCGGTTTTGTATATGTATTCAAGGTTAACCCATACAAACCTATGGTTTGGAGATGTATGACTATTTTTTCCTTCCATACAAAATAGTTGTTAGGTGTAAGAATGAATTCTTTTTGGAAATCCATCTTTCCGCTATCTTCAATATTTTGTACCTGCAAAACATTTTGGTGTAGCTTTTTCTTAGTAGTCGGTTGGCTATGATACGATGTAAATGTTTTGAACCTACACATAATAGATATATATAAATAATAATACACACATTTGTAGAGAGAACTAGAGAAATAATAAGAAGGAGAGAAAGAATGGAAGAATTCTCATTAACCGTTATGAATAATGAATAATTTACACATGATACACTTTGTATAACTCAATGAGTGCACACTGGAGGAGAACCAATGCATCATAGTGGTGGTCTAGAGTGATTTTGACACACACCATCACTTACGGGAGTGAACTGCCACCTAGTCTATTCTCTCAGGCAGTTACGGGAGTGAAGTGCCACCTAGCAGAGTTAACTAGTCAACTAGTCTTCAGTTAACTGACTGAACAGAGAGTAGTGAGGAGTTAACTTAGGGAATCAAGGGTAATTTTCTAGTCTGGTGATGATCCCAAGGTAAGTGCGCATTAGTTGGTGATGATCCCAATGTTGCATGGTGAAAAAACCAATGCAACATCTAAACTCAACTCAACTAATCAAACTGAAGTGTCAACTAAAAGAGAATATTCTCTAGGTGGAATATTCTCCCCTAAAATATAGGAGAATGGATAATGACTAATTATGACTAATAAACAAGGAAAAAACTTATGAAAAAGAAATCCTAGGTGTGTGTGAAGTAACTTCAACAGTCATGACCCCCTTTGGTCATTGGTAAACCCCCTACAAAATCCATGGAAATCCTTTCCCATGGATGGGATGGAACATGAAGTGGTGAGTATAGCCCTAGTTTTCTATTAGTGGGCTTACAAGTAGAACAAATTGTTCACACCCAATTCGTCACCTGGTGAGCAAATCGAGGGTGCTTACATGCCCCGTTGGGTCTTGCAGAGCATGACAGCTGTGGAAGAAAGGGTTAGAGAATACAAGACAAGACTGTAAGCAAGAATTAAATAAAAAGAAACTACAACTGTAAGCATATGGATAAAGAAACAATAAACACAAAAAAGACACCGATATCACCAATGGTTTTGAGATGGTCAATTGATGAAATCAAAGAACGATGAAGGAAGAGAACAGTGGTTCCTTCTTCCCCCAAAGGAAGGCTCTTGAGGCCCTCACAAACTTGCTCTCCTTACAATGCTAAGAGATGAGAATGATAGTGAAAGAACTCCCAGCACATCCACTCAATGGAGAGGTGAATGGCCCTATGAAATGTTGCCAATGTGTTATCGTCAAAGAATGAGTCCTTGACAATCTCAGCAGCATAACAATACCTGAAATTCCTTGCGAAAATGATGTTTCTTCATGGCTTTTTATAGCAGATCACCGGGTGATTATGTAACCTCTTCAAAGTGTGAAAAGGGGCTCTTTAGGGCTTCATTAGGTCTTAGACCCGCCTACCTTGCGGATTCAACTTGGATTTGGGAGTCAAATCAGACTGGTAGCTGGTCCGTAAGTGGTTGGGAGGCCGACCAATTCAATAAATGCGTCGTTTTAGTAGGTGCGCGGGTTTTTTCATCGACAGCCGCGCGTCGTGCGCGCATTCACGCATAGTACGTTCTTGTCTTGTGCATGTGCACGCGCACCAAACTACTGTAAAGTGCCCTTCAATTTTTGGTTACTTTGTATAGTTTTTGACCCTTCTGGAATGCTGTGAAATTAATTCAGTGCCATGAATGACTTCATTGCTGTTTTGACAATGCGGAGTTCTTGTCGCCATGTGCGGACGAAATTTCAGTGATAATAGATGCCCCCTGATGGATGAGGTTAGGAGCATACGTATAGCCGAAATCCATCAATGTTTCTTCTACTGAGAATGTTGTTGTAAGGGAGAGCAATAGTGGGACCGTTCAGAGAGATCCGTTGGAGAAAAAAGGAACCGGTAGGACCCGACCTTCTGAGAGTTGTGCAGAAAAATATACAACTGTGTACAAACGAGGCGGGCATGCCCCATGCTCATGTTATGTAACTCTGAAAAAAGATGACGGAAGTGTTGGTGTAGACAACTGCAGCGCCCTCAAGGGCGGTAATGATAAAGGCAGAAGAAAATTCTGCAAAGGAACATACTCTGAATAATAGGCAATGATCGCAGTAATAAGCAGCGACGATGATGTGAGCATTGATGGCCCTACCAAGTTCAGAGGTCTTCGGCAAATGACAAAGATAACTGCAATAATCACAAAGTAATACCCACCATAACATGAGAAAGTGTTGGCGTCGAATGTTATGGGGGCCAACGACAGCAGGGAGCAATGGTGTTTCACCCTGACCGTCCGAGATCTCTCATTTAAATAGAGAATGAGAATCAAGATATTGTCACCCTTCTAGAAAAGTGTGCTGATGTCGACAAAAAGGGGGACGCGACTCCCAGAAGAAAAGGGCTCTGTGGAATCTACTGGGGTGAGGAAGTGGCAGAGGTACATGGATGAAGTCAAGAAGTGGGAAGACTCAAGACTTCCCTTGGCTGGAGGATGTATGGGAGAAACAGTGGCTGCAACCGTGTAACAAGGTCGAGTGTCAGGGGGATGACAAGACCGGTGATAAGTTGTGCCAGAGGCGGGACAAGGTGAACAAATTCAGAGGGTAGAGGTAACTGACCTGTGGAGTACTCTGAAGATATGGATGATGCCGGCAAGGGTAGATGATAAGTAATGCTCCAACCAAGGGTGACATGGGTTGCGTGTGGCCAAAAGAAAGCAAGTCGCCAATGGTGACGACAAAAAATGTAATGACTAGAAATAAAGGCGTTTGTACAATAAATAATGAATAATTTTGGGGAGAAATGTACAAATACAGAAATGGGTGCCCCAGTGTGAAATGCGTGCCCCAGGGAGGGTAGAATTGTCTTGGGAAACTGATGAAGGGTGGGGGCCCCATTGGTGAGTTTCTGTATGAGGTAGGTGAAATGAGGGTAGGTTCGCAGATGGGCAAACTGAGTGTGGA
>ML791509.1:372545-383025 GCA_009831015.1 Picea engelmannii | reverse complement strand
AATGTGTTATCGTCAAAGAATGAGTCCTTGACAATCTCAGCAGCATAACAATACCTGAAATTCCTTGCGAAAATGATGTTTCTTCATGGCTTTTTATAGCAGATCACCGGGTGATTATGTAACCTCTTCAAAGTGTGAAAAGGAGCTCTTTAGGGCTTCATTAGGTCTTAGACCCGCCTACCTTGCGGATTTAGCTCGGATTTGGGATTCAAATCAGATTGGGAGTTGGTTCGTAAGTGGTTGGGAGGCCGACCAATTCAATAAATGCGCCGTTTTAGCAGGTGCGCGGGTTTTTGCGCTGACAGCCGCGCGTCGTGCGTGCATGCGCGCATAGTACGTTCTTGTCCTGCGCATGTGCGCGTGCACCAAACTACTGTAAAGCGCCCTTCAATTTTTGGTTACTTTGTATAGTTTTTGACCCTTCTGGAATGTTGTGAAATTAATTCAGTGCCATGAATGACTTCATTGCTGTTTTGACGATGCGGAGTTCTTGTCGCCATGTGCGGACGAAATTTCAGTGATAACACAAATCACACACCCCTTTACATATTTAGTTACAATTTCTTTCATTTGAGGCCAATAACAAAACGTCTACAAATGAGCCATAGTTTTTCCTTCCCCAAAATTCCCAGACACAAGAGAAGTGTGAGCTTATCGTATTACATCAAATCTTTCACTTGTAGGAATACATAGCTTTCCAATATGGTAGACTAGTTTTCGCTGTAGACAATATTTATCTACTTGTGCACCATGGGTTATCTTCTCATATACTTCTTTAAAATCTTCATTGATGGCATGTTGTTATACATAGCTATCATGAGATAAAGAAGTATTCTTCAAAATAATAGAAGCATCAATAGGAGGTCTAGAAAGCATATCAACTACCTTGTTACTTGTACCCTTCTTGTACATGATTACCAAATGAAATTGTTGTAGAAAACCCATCCATATTTAGTGTCGATATTGTTGTAGTTTGGTCTGTTCTTGGAGATACTATAAGGGCTGGTGATATGCATGTATGATTGTTTCCTTATCTAACAAGTAGTGATCCCATTTCTTTACGCTTTGAACTAATGCATACAACTCTTTATCATGTGTAGGATAGTTAACAACATCTTGGTTAAAAGTTTCATAGTGGTAACATATAGGCTTACGATATTTCATCAATACTACACCCATGGCATATCCATTGGCATTTGTCTCAATATCAAAAGTATGTTGAAGATTCAATAGTGCTAATACTGGTGCGGTACTGATCTTATCCTTCAAAGTGTCGAAATCTTTTTGTTTCCTTCCTTCCCACTGAAAAGTGTTATTCACACTGGTTAAGGCATGCAAAGGAGCTTCTATAAAGGATAAGTTTGAAATGAACCTCCTCCAATACTGGAATGCACCTAAGAAGCTTTGAACCTTGGTTACACTTTTTGGCTCAGGCCAATTTACAATTACATCAATTTTGGAAGGATCAATCTTCAATTGTCCTCCTCCTACAATATAACCTAAGTATACAAGTGTAGTCTTGTCAAATTCACATTTAGACATTTTTACATACAACTTTTCCCTTTTCAAAGTATCCAATACTTTATTTACATGCCTCACATGCTCATCCCAATTCCCGCTAAAAACAAGAATGTTGTCTAAATATACAATCAAAAATTCATCTAGGAAAGGCCTGAATACATCATTCATCACACGCATGAAAGTTGTCGGAGCATTAGAAATACCAAATGACATAACTAACCACTCAAACAATCCCTATTTGGTTTTAAAGGAAGTTTGAAATGCATCATGTTCTATGACCCTGATTTGATGATATCCACTATGCAAATCCAACTTAGTGAAATAAACAAAATTCTTCAACTGATCAAGTAAATCATCTATATGAGGAAGAGGGTATCAATTTTTCATCGTGATTTTATTTAAAGCCCGGTAATAGACAAAAATTCTCCATGTGCCATCCTTCTTTGGAAATATCACGATCAAAGAACCACAATGAGATGAACTGGGCCTAATGACCCCTTTATACAATAAGCCCTGTAAATGCTTCTTGATCTTTGTCATCTCCGCAAATGACATCCTGTACATTCCCACATTAGGAAGAGGATAATATTGTTGAAGGTGTATCTCATGTTGGATTTCCCTCTTAGCAGGTAATCCATCTGGTTCCTGAAAAATATCATTATACTTAGAAACAATATCAATTAATTCATTTTTATGAGATGGATCACATCCTTGGAAAGTGTCGGATGTCCTGACATATTTCTCTTTGACGACCATGAGTACATATCTCTTATTAATTTTTATGAGTCTTTTCATTTTCCTTGCACTAACAAGTGTTGTATTTACCCTCATGATGTGAGATCTAATAATATATTCCACTTCCCCTTTAGTAAGGTGGTATTTGTTCTCATGACGAAAGAAGATTGCTTTTCTATCATAAAGATAAGGACTTCCCAACACTATGCCACATATATCAAGCGGTACAACATCCAAATTCACTTCATCAATCAACTTTGAAGAAATAGCAAATCCGACCCTACATTGTTTGGTGACATTAATTTTTTCTTTATCACATACCCAATCACGAGGATAAGGATTTATATGTGGTTTTGTTACAAGTCCCATCTTCTTGACAAGTGATTCAGATATTAAGCTTACTTAGGAACCCGGATCAAATAATGTATCTATTTTAGCATGTTTAGATACAACTCTTATGTGAAATAATTCATTCATGTTTCATTCATCAACATGACATTCATCATTGGAACTTGAACTAGCATGAATGGAATCATTACCTTGTACTCCAACCATTGTGGTCTTTCCTTCATCTTCTGAATCAGAACCAAGATCTTGTTGCACTGTAGCAATGGTTTTTGTCTTCCCCTTTCCACCGAATAGTTTAGGTTTCTTCTCTGGATGCATTTTCCAACATTGTTCTTCATAGTAAGATCTCTTCTTGCAATGAGTGCAAGATGGTTTTCCTCCTTCTCTCATTACTGTAGCGGTCTTTTTATCCTTCCTCTTAAACCTCTTAAAAGTATTTTGTGGGAAATTGGAAGGTTTCTTTGTGGGATATTCTTGAACATGTTTTCCCTTGTTCTCAAGGTGAGTGGCTTTCACACAAAATTTGTCAAGACTAGTGGCGTTAAACAAGAGAAAAGTATGACAAATATAACTGTGAAGTGTGCCAATATACTTCATTAAAGTTTCATAAGAATCCAAAGGAATGTTTAACGCAATAGATTTCTTCCTAAATTCTTCAATGAAACTTTGTACAGTTTGACCTTTACTTTGTATTAAGGTTTTCCATTCCATCATTTCTTTATGTAAATACCCTAATGGATAGAATTGCTTCCTTATCTCTATTTTAAATTCTGACCATGAGGAAAGAAGATTACCACACTTACTTCTTTCTTGAAGCTTTCTCTCCCACCATACGAGAGCGGTGCCCTCCAACCGAAGATAATCCAGTTGCACTTTAAATTCCTTTTCATCAATATGTTGAACATGAAAATATACTTCAACCTGTCGGATCCAACTATCTAGTTTTTCAGGATTAGCATCTCCATTAAACATAGGTAAAGAAAATTTTACATCAAGCTTTAATAATGGTTTCTTAAAAGAGGCTTTATGGCTAGAGTGATGAGAATGATGAGAATTCACAGAGGAAGAAGAACTATAACTTAAAGGTGAAGATGGAGGCTCAGGAGGATCTCCTCCAACCCCTTGGTTTATTGAAGCATCATCATCTGCATGTTCTTCCTTTTTCTTCCCTTTCTTCTTCATCCTCTTCTCATAATTTCCATACATTCGTTCGACCATTTCTGACATGCGATAAAAGACCATGTGAAAGTTTTTCTCTTGTTCATCATGCTTTTCCTCTTCTACCATTTTCTTCCTTTGAGATGCACGACCAACTTCGGGGTTGAAAGTCTTAAGAGTTCCTTCACCCTTCTTATGCTTGGCCCTAGTAAGCATTCATACTCAACAATTAAATTCAAAGACGACTGCTCTGATACCAACATGATCCAGGATCTTTTCATTTGGTGACTTATTAAAGAATTGTATTAAATGAGCATAAACTAAAGTGCACCATAAAGAAGGAAAATCTCAAAAGGAAAAAGACATAAGAATGAAATATGAACGCAAAAAATTGATAACGGAGTTCATCCTTGGTGGACTACATCTATGATTCATGCTCTCAAATGGGTAGGACTTTTTATTAACTCCACAAAAGAATCGGTAAAAATACATAAGTATACCTCATTATGGAGTTAAGCTACAAAAGCTTTGCTCAGATAAAAAAAAGCAAACATCACCACTGCGTTCATGGCGACGAATTACCTAAAAATGACTGTTTACAAGCCTCGATCTGAGTCTAGAACTTTTGGACCCAAAAAACAACTCGCCTTGGTTTCCATGTCTGCACCTATAATTAGTTAATGGGCTCTTTATAGAAATTTTTTCCATGTCTGTACGGATGCACCCTTCTTTTTTTCTCCCCATACTCTAGCGAAAACTCCCTTATATAATAAAATGTGGGTAGTTATGAATTAATGGGGCGCTTGGCGCATTGGTTAGCAGAGGTTATTTTAAGTCATTGGTTACGTGGAGGTTTAGGTGGAGGTCTCGAGGTCAAACCCGTGGGCCTCCCCTTTTCTTTTGGTATATTGTTATATAGTTGGCGGGTGGCTATATATATCGGACTAGTGGAATATTCTGCCAATATGGCGGAACCACTGCCATATTTGGTGGTNTATATATATATATATATATATATATATATATATATATATATATATATATATTAATTTTTGGTTGTTGGGTGTCATTAGGAATTTTCCCACTGCTATGTGGAAGCCCATGACTGGGCCATGTGGTAGCCAAACATTGGCCTACGTCACCTCCTTGTACAGTCACCCTGCCACATCACCTGTATGCCGCATCAACCTACCACATATTGTACAGATGCCACATGTCCTATACGGATTTCCACATGGCATGTTTTCATTGGTCCACATGTCGACCCAAAAAGTCCAAAAATGAGTGACACGTGGCAGCTTCTGGTGCTGCCACATCATCATGACACGTGTCTCCCTTTACACTTTCCACGTATGTTGTACGGATGATGATGTCATTTGTAGTGATGCTGACATCAACAGTTGGATGGTGACTTATCACTGTTGACTGGGCTAAGTTGACCAAAACGTTGACCTCGAATAGATTTTGATCCGTAAATCCGTTTAATGATTCGTTTGTGTCGTTAGAAAGCTTACAATGTGCTCTTCATGATCATGCCATTTTCATTGAGTTTTGGGAACTTTTAATTTTTTCCCTTTCTCTGTCTATTGAATCCATTCTGAGCATTCTAAGTTGCCTCTACGAGTTCTCATTTGTTCTTAGACTTCTCTAGATATTTTTTGGATCAATATGAGCAATGTCAGATTCATCACTTAGCGAAGAGCTATGTCATTATCGTAGACACTTTGTATCGATGAGGGATAGACTCAATACTCCATCACTGTTAAGTACCTGAGTAGATATACAAATATAATCACCACAAATACTGAATACACAATATATCCACAGAGAAATATAAAATAAACCACACTTTTATTATATAAAACCCTTGAGGTAGGGAAACACCATACAACGGATCCTATTATGGAAGGGATCCTCTCATGTTCACTTTCCTCTTCGAGGGGGGAACCTCCTAATGAGCTTTAACTCCAAATACAATAATTCTCTTCATATCCCATTACATTGCTTGAACCCCTTTATATAGTGCTACCATCACCTAAGAACATTCTAGAGGAGGAATCTTCTAGAAGCAGAACCTTCAAATAAGTCCTCTTACATTTATTATATCTAACTACCCATTTATTATATCTAACTACAATACTGGGCCTTATTTAATAATATAGTGGACCTAGTCCACCTTCCATTGAATGGCCTCCACTACCTCTATAAATACCTAAACATTTTTAAGAACATGAGTAGATATACAAATATAATCACCATAAATATTGAATAAACAATAGATTCACAGAGAAATATAGAAGAAACACACTTTATTATAAGAAAACCATTGAGGTAGGGCAACACCATACAATGGATCCTATTATGGAAGGGATCCTCTCCTGTTCACTTACCTCTTCGAGGGGTAAACCTCCTAATGAGCTTCAGCTCCAAATAAAATACTTCTCTTCATATCCCATTACATTGCTTGAACCTCTTTATATAGTGCTACCATCACCTAAGAAAATTCTAGAGGATGAATCTTCTAGAAGAAGAACCTTCTAAGAAGTCCTCTTACATTTATTATATCTAACTACCCATTTATTATATCTAACTACCATAGTGGGCCTTATTTAATAATATAGTGGACCTAGTCCACCTTACATTGAATGGCCTCCACTACCTCTATAGCTACCTAACATTCCATCCCCCTTATGAAAGTGTTGTCCTCAACGCTTGTTATGAGGGTGTACAACCATATACCAGGGTCCCATGGATAAGTGTGGACCATAGTGCTGAACTAGACTAGAGAACCATGGTCCCATGTAGAAATGAAAGCCACCATGTTGAAGTAGTCCAACCACCATTGTAAACCAGGGTCCCATGTCCAAGTGCTCATGTGAACTCCACGTGGAATATATTGAAACCCAATAACCAACTGAAAATGATGCTCCAAAGACTAACAAATGTCATGTGGATCCAAATAAGAATATCCATCCACACAGTGGGAAAAGGTCGCAACAAAATATAGAAGGAATAATACCACTGTAGAATATGCAGGATGGACACTGGAAATAATCACTAGCTCCTGATATGTCACATTGATGTTCTCTATAGAAGGTGGAGTAGAGTCATTAAATAAAAGATGAAAATAGTTATCATCCCAAAAATGACAACTTTCCATATACCAATCATCACAGTCGGCCTCAAAATCATACCAATCATATCTTTCTTGATTATATTCGTCCATAATATGCCTTGAAATTTTGGATTCTTGAATATATTCCTCTTGAATATGTTGCATTTCAGCTTTGAGCTCTTGAATATGTTTCTCTTGAATATGTTGCATTTCAACTTTGAACTCTTGAATTGTTTCCTTGTTGTTTGCCATGATTTGAGATCAAATATCCATCAGAAACACAACATATAATATACCAAAATAAATATCTTAAAATGATTTATCCAACGACACTAATCTGGTAGAAATATGAGCACCCTATGAAAAGTTATGAACTTTGCAGTCCCACCACTATCACGAAACCCCCCCCAAAATAGTTGATTTTAAACCAACTATATCTTCGCTTCCAAAGCTTCGATTTGGATGATTTTTTTTTTTGAAATTGGGTGAAATTGTGAGAGGAACTCATATATGCAATTTTTTTTGAAAAATGTAGCCCCAACTACTACAAAAATCATAAAAATCACGTGATCGTCCGCAAAAAAAAACCCTGAAAATAACAGATTTTAAAACTTCAATAACTTTACTTCTCGAACTCCGTTTTGGACGATTTTTTTTAAACGGGTGTTTTTTTGAGAGAAAATCAGATATACAATTTTTTATGCAATTTTGTCACCAAAAACTACAGAAATCGTTTAGAATTTCACATCCCACTTTTTTTCTTCTCCAAAAAAATAAATCTACAAACAAAATAAAAATATTTTCCCACAATGCCTGCTAGGGAAAGTTCTTTGATACCAATTGTTAAGTACCTGAGTATATATACAAATATAATCACCACAAATATTGAATAAACAATAGATACATAGATAAATATAGAAGAAACACACTTTATTATAAGAAAACCCTTGAGGTAGGGAAACACCATACAATGGATCCTATTATGGAAGGGATCCTCTCCTGTTCACTTGCCTCTTAGACAGGGAAACCTCCTAATGAGATTCAAATCCAAATAAAATACTCTTCCTCATATCCCATTACATTTCTTGAACCCATTTATATATTTCTACCATCACATAAGAACAATATAGAGGAGGAATCTTCTAGAAAAAGAACCTTCTAAAAAGTCCTCTTATATTTATTATATCTAACTACCATAGTGGGCCTTATTTAATAATATAGTGGACCTAGTCCACCTTACATTGAATGAACTCCACTACCTCTATAGCTACCTAATAGTCATTGCCTCACTCAAGAGGAAGAAGAGTTCATTTTAAATGACTGCCATGGTGGAGCATGTGGCGGTCACTTATCAGGCTTGGCAACAACCCATAATATTTTGTGCACTGGTTATTTTAGGCCTACGATATTTAAAGATTGTATTGAGGGGGTCAAGAAATGTCATCCTTCTCAAATATTTACAAAGAATATGTGCACACACCCTACTCTTATGTTTCTTGTCATTTATATCGGCCCCTTCAACAAGTGGGGGGTATCTTTTATGACATGCCAACTAGTCTCGTCTAGGGGGAATAAATATATCATAGTGGAAGTTGACTACTTTACTAAGTGGGTGGAAGAGGTGACGACATTTTCTAATGATGGCGAAACCACATTGATTTTCATGTTCAACCAAGTCATTGCTAGGTTTGGGGTTCTGAGATATATTGTCACTGATCATAGAAGTCACTTCCAGAACTGCATGATGTCTAAGTTAGCATCAAAACTAGGTTTTAGGAAGGAGCACTCATCTCCTTAATATCCTTAGGCTAATGGTTAGGTTGAAGTTATTAACAAATAATTAAAAACTATATTGAAGAGGATGGTTAATTCTTCCAGATCAAATTGGAACTTGATGTTATATTCAACATTGTGGGCTTACCAAACCTTAGTCAAAATTGCAACGGGCTTCTCACCTTTTCAACTTGTTCATGGAGTAAAAGTAGTTTTTCCCATTGAATGTGAAATACCTTCTCTTAAAATCATCGTTGAACTCTTACTCAACACGATTAAACTCGAAGAACGCCTTGTTTTTCTTGAACATCTTGACGAATAACATCGCGATGTAGCTTTAGCAAAAAAAGAACATAAAAAATGCATCAAGTCTCAATATGACAAGTTTGTTCATCCAAGGTTGTTTTCTGAAGGAGAACTTGTGTTGGTCTAAGACTAGGACATGGATGCCCTAGGAACAGGCAATTTTAACCCCATCTAGCATGGTCCGTATATCGTGTGACGGGTGCTGGAAAAAGGGTCTTACGAGTTAGAAGACAATGAGGGAAATGTGTTTTCAGAGCCATGAAATGGGATCTACCTTAAAATGTACTATGCTTGAGCCTGATGGCTCGAGCACTAGTCCTTTTGTAATTATTTTTCATTATTGTACATAGGTTTGTATATGTTTTGTTATTTTAATTTTTTATTGTTGACTATTGTGCTTCTTTTGTGTGGCATATGCTAGGGTATTTGTCAATTTACATCAGATTCGTAGATAGTGGCAGTCGCCACACTCAAAAGTTGGATTTGAATGCTTGGGCAATTTATTCCCTCGCTAACTAGTTGGTATGTAATGGAGGTGTTTTTTTGGGGGAAACTATGAATAATTTTTCTGAATATAGTGTTGGAAGATTGGTTGTTGTCATTGATGTCAACCCTAGTCATGGGTTTTGGACCGCAAGATTGATTAAGGTATTTGGACATGAAGGAAAATGCACATGCAGATACAACACCCATAGATGGATAGTATACATCATGTTTTTTCCAGTGGTATGTGGCACGTCACGTGGATCCTCATGGTTGAGGAGACATGAATTTTTGAAGATGACAAAGTGAATTTAAGAAGGAAGTACATGTAGGCCCTGAAGATAATTAAAGAAAAGAATTACAAAATAAGAAAGTGTCAGGTCGGCCCTAATGTTAAAATAAAGTGACATAAATGGTATAAATAAACATAATTATACATTCATTTGACATAAGTTGAATTTTAGAGGAAATAAGAAGAAAAGAAGGCCGGATTTCAAGGGAGGATGAAGTCTTTTGGTGATGTGTTCTAATGTATGTTATTTTCAGGTCATCTTACCATTTTTGCTATAATTGTTTTTCTAGAATGATTCAGATGGTGAAATTGCTATGGTATTGAGAATACATATCAAGGTACCTTTGGTAAAAATTTCAGCTCTTGATTCGCTATAATTATGGAGATACACTCTGTGGAAGATAGGGTTTGTGACCAGTCATGAAGCTAGTCAATAAACAGGTGTTCCGGGTAAAACAGTCATAACTTCTTCATCGAGAATCCAAATGAAGTGGGATGAATTTCATTGGAAAGAGTACAGACTATAGTTTCTTTTGTGTGAGTTTCCTAACCAGATGTTAATTATTGAGCGCGGGAAATGCTTTGCAAGTGCACTCTCTTGAATAGACCAGAATTGAATAAAGTCTACCATTCTTTCTATAACCTCTTTTTGGGGAGGATTCAAGGAGTGAAAATTGGAGGAGTTTCAGAGAATACATTGAGTAATATTACCTATAGGATCAGAGTACTCCAAGAATTGAAGAATTGCA
>ML791509.1:339164-362511 GCA_009831015.1 Picea engelmannii | reverse complement strand
AGATTTTAAGGACCAGCTCATAGAGATTATCCTCCTTTTTGGGTGTTATCCCTATCTTTTTGCAAATTAGTTTTCTTTACTATTTTTAGCAAAACAGATCCATACTTTTAGGATCTGAAACTGATTGTAAGAGGCTATAAAGATACATTCTGAAGACCAAGAAAGGGTTCAGTTTTGGGATACAGAATATCATACGTAACAGGCCCATTGATGCTAATTCTAAATCACAGTTTTCTTTCTCTTTTGATATCAATTTTCCACCTTCTTTCTGTACTTTTATCTGAGTTGTCTAGCCTTGAATGACTGTTATCTCATTGTTTGGCTCATAGCTTGATAAATAGTTTCTTCATTGCTTATTAGACCCTACATTGTGTACTGGTTTATGAGCAATTTGTTCTTCGCCCACTTAAGTTTATTTACTGATTATCAATCCATGAGAGCACTGGTTCATTTGTTTATCATCTTGACTGTCTGAATACCTTGTTTGAATTGAGTTATCCCACTGATCAATCTACACAAAACACAAAAAACATTTTTACTTGAAGTTACCAAGCACCTTTGGTCTACAACCACAAAGGGTTTCTTGGAGTGATAACAAACCCTAGTCATGGGTTTTGGACCGCAAGATTGATGAAGGTATTTGGACATGAAGGAAAATGCACATGCAGATACAACACCCATGGATGGATAGTATACATCATGTTTTTTCTGGTGGTATGTGGCACGTCATGTATATCCTCATGGTTGAGGAGAAATGAATTTTTGAAGATGACAAAGTGAATTGAGGAAGGAAGTACATGTAGGCCCTGAAGATAATTAAAGAAAATAATTACAAAATAAGAAAGTGTCA
This sequence comes from Picea engelmannii, assembly GCA_009831015.1. Classification (NCBI taxonomy): domain Eukaryota; kingdom Viridiplantae; phylum Streptophyta; class Pinopsida; order Pinales; family Pinaceae; genus Picea; species Picea engelmannii. The sequence goes on along the minus strand of ML791509.1, from coordinate 361,661 downwards.
GGTCGTCCCTAATGTTAAAATAAAATGACATAAATGGTATAAATAAACATCATTATACATTCATTTGATATAAGTCAAATTTCAGTGGAAACAAGAAGAAAAGAAGGTCGGATTTCAAGGGAGGATGAAGTCTTTTGGTGATGTGTTCTAAGGTATGTTATTTTCAGGTCATCTTACCATTTTTGCTATAACATTTTTTTCTATAATGATTCAGATGGTGAAATCGCTATGGTATTGAGAATACATATCAAGGTACCTCTGGTAAAATGTTCAGCTCTTGATTCACTATAATTATGGAGATACACTTTGTGGAAGATAGGGTTTGTGACCAATCCTGAAGCTAGTCAATAAACAAGTGTTCCGAGTAAAACAATCATAACTTCTTCATTGAGAATCCAAATGATGTGAGACAAATTTAATTGGAAACAGTATGGAATTTAGTTTATTTTGTGCAAGTTTCAGAATCAGACGTTAATTATTGAGAGCGGGGCATTATGTGCAAGTGCACTCTCCTGAATAGACCAGAATTGAATAAAGTCTACCATTCTCTCTATAACCTCTTTTTGGGGAGGATTCAAGGAGTGAAAATTGGAGGAGTTTCAGAGAATACATTGAGTAATATCATCTACAGGATCAGAGTACTCCAAGAATTGAAGAATTGTAGAAATTGAAGAAGTCTCAGGAAGCATTATCAGGTTCTATGTGATGATTGGTTGATGGTGATGATTTAATGTAAAGTTTTATTATCTCTCATATATTCTTGGGTGGAAGGAAGGGGCAAGGATGGAGAGTTAAACTCTCTCTTGATATTTGAGGATTGTATATTCCTCTTGGAGGTTTATCCCTCCCTTTACATTTGGAAGCTAAAGCTACCTTTGGAAGTCATTACTTCCCTTGAACAAAAACTATTGATTATTTCTCATATATTGTGCATGGTGTATTGTGGTGTATTGGTGTAACTCTTATACTATTGTTCACTGCTCATTGGATATAATTGAATGGTCTAAGGATAAGTTGAAAAAGGTTTTTAAATTGTACTTGATATTGATTCACCCCCCTCTCAGTATCAACGTATAGCATGGTCATCGAACTTCTACGAGATTCTTTATCACTTGGCATCCAATGCCTTTAGGTGTTCTTATATTCTCACTTGGTTGTGTCACAATTAAATGGTCTATATTGTATTCATGATCCAACCTTGTTACATTGATTCCTTAGGGTACATTTATTGGAACAATCATTTGAGTTTATTACTTATGAGCATGTTCCCAAGCGCGCTAATATAGTTACTAATGCTTATGCTAATTACGTTTTAGATTGGCATTTGTCACATTGACAACATAAGCACACACATTTCACACATATAAATATTTATCATTTTCATTTATAAATATAAAATAATGCACAAATATATGTGTGTGTGTGTGTGTGTGTGTGTGTGTGTCTGTGTCCAAAAAGAGGTACATATTACAAAATTTGGGCTACTATCCTTGAATACATATCAGTACAAAATAATTCTCTTAGCACATAACAGTCTAAGCCTTTGTCTGGTGAAATCTATCATAGAAAAGTATGAAATTTTCTATATTCTATAACAAACAGACCCATGTATGAGGTACTCCTACTACATGACGTTGCATGCCTACAGGAAGATCATCTATAGTGGCCATCACAATGGAGCATGCCAGTGCCTCCAGGTTCCTTCCCACACTCTGTAAGGTCCTTTCTGCATCGTCCCTGGGCCCGAAATCCTCTCTCCCACGACAAATATGTTGTGGAAATCTTGTCGGTCTCATTGGTGCTATATCTTAACATTTAAAGAGCATGTCTTAATATTATGGATCTTACCAAAAAGATAGGATGATTTTTCCTTTCATATGTACATATAATATATAATAAACAAATAAAAATAAAATAAAACAAAATGAAGTTACCTATGTCCTCAAGATATTCATCAGGAGGAATGATGACATCAATATCGTGGGAATAGTCGATCCAAGTATAGGGATAATCCTCGATGAAAGGTACCTGATGCTCCCACCAAGAAAATAAGTCATCATCAAAAGGATTGGATAATTTCCCTCCTCGTAGGTGGGCCAAAAACGTAGTCCATCGTACCATAGTAGGAAATGGTCATAAGTATTCTCTTATGTGAGCTCTTGGGCTCATCATTGGCACCCTCTTGAAGACAAATGTGCAGAGGATGCTACCAAACCTAAAATTATTGGTCTTTCACAACTTGCAATCAATAAGATAAGTTTTCATGCAAGAGAGCATTGCGGTGCTCCAATCAAACATTGTGGGTCTCAACCACTCAACCCCATGTTGCATTTGGGACTGAGAAGAAAAGTGAAAAGAGTTAGACCCCACAATGTGCACTATAGTATATAATATCACCTTTAATATCAAAATGGTTATATGTTTGATAAGCACTTGTGAACTCGTTTTCTCTATGCCATCCTCACAGTATTCATTGTTGTAATCATTTATGGTATGGCCACCTCCCCCATGGGTTGTGAAGTTGGGAACTTCACCTCTATGAGACAAACCAGTAATGAAGTAGATGTCCTCAACTACGATGGTCAAGGATTGCCCACCAAGCATGGATGCTTATTCATCAGGATGCCAGTGATCAATAAGGAGATTTAATAACCTCTTTTTGTGCTCACATGCCACCAATTTGGAAAATTTTATAAATGCCACATTTCCAGAGAGATTATTTGCATCATCATCATCAAATACTTCCTAACAAAATTCTTCATGCTCACATTCCCTCCAATGAACAAACATCCTGCTCAAAATCCAAAGGAAAGGGAGTTAATCTTTTATTTTTTTAAGGTGATTATGGGCATTCGGGGGTTCCTTTTATATTAGTCACGTATATCCGTGAATGGTATTTAAACCAGGTGCGGAAATCCATGGGCCACTTTGAGGAAAACCATGGATGTGCAAAGTCGTGAGGAAAAAGGGAGGGTTATCCCTCAATTTTTCATGAAAATCAAAATATGAATGCATGAAAATAAAAGGAATGTTTTGTGCACTTACTTGGTCTATAGGGTTTGTGGTTATTGCTTTGCTTACAATCTGACCCAAGTTCTAGCTACATGATTACCAACTTCCCTTCTTACATAGACCCTTCTGGATACTAGAAAACAACACAACACATAAAGTGCACTACACAGTCTCACCCGAGATGGCTTCAATGGGTGGCTGCAGCACTCAGATGTTTGCAATCCGGGGATGGGATGTGTTTCTCTCTCAGAGGCATTAGATATACTCGTTGTTAGCCCTCAAAACCTCATTAGATTTTATTTTAGACCAATAACCCTAATATTCCAATGAGACTTCATTAACCATTATAGTATCATGTATTCAATGATAGGTATTCATATACTGTAACATAAGATTCAGATATAAACACTAGCTTTGACATTCATTTACTTTGTGTTCTTCTACAATTGTTTCCTTAGTGTGAAGTATTATTTCCTTTATCATTTATCATGTTCATCATAAATTCATCAAAGAAAATGTAACCATAAATACTGCAAACATTCACACATAACATAGATATAACATGGTTCACCCCCCTCCTAGGGCTATGTCCACAAAGATTTGTCGCTTCAGCTCTTTATTATTCCTCATGCAAAATCTAGTGCTTCACACTGTAAATCTCTTCCTTCATTACAAATGATCTCTACAGATCACAAAATTCCTCACAAAACTAAGAACTTATCACCAATCTACTATCAAACTATCTAAAATGGCTAACTCACTAACCCGCCAAAAACAACCTTTACAGTCCTAATACATTCTACTTATACAAAAATTGGGACAAATCCCTTACAAAAACATTAACCCTAAGCGGATTAGGTTTGTTCACTTTTCAAATCCTCAATATTGGCTGGTCCTCGATCCAACCATTCTCCAAGTCGATGCTTTTCCACTTTCCAACTAATCTATTGCAGTTTGTCCACTTTGTAACTTCTTTTTCCCAGCATTGGTTTTCCTCTATTTTCGGCACTATGTTTCCTTAATTTCCAGCATGCTCCCCTATTTTCTAGTGTTGTCTTGAAATATTCAAAATTTCCTTGGTTTTCTCCCAAAATTGGCCTATGCCAACAAGCCCCCAACACTGACATCATGACTCATCCCGAGTCATTCATAGACTCCTACATCTTTTACTACCTATGCCAGTGCTTCATACATCTTTGTTATTTGTTGGCATTTCTCCTTACCCTAGTTTCTCTTCTCTTCCATGGGTTCTACCATCTGCGCGGTGACTGGAGTCTTCAATATATTTCCTCCCTCTAAGCCTATCTATTCCACTCTTGATTTTGCTGCATCAATCTCCATGACCAATTGTTCGGCCTTGTCCTACATAGGCTCCAACTGAGCTTGTCTTGAGATCTTCTCAGTTAACACTGTTTTTTCCTCTGCCTGTAGGTTCTTCATTTCTACAGTTGTCTTAATCTTTTCTGGCAGTGACATTGTCTTTGGTTGTTGTTTTAAATCTATTATTACTGCATGTACCTTATCTTCCCTTCCTTGCAGGTCTTGCAAGATCCCATATTCTAAGAGTTGCGTCCACAACTGGCCACTTTTTTCCAACAACTATGTCACCCTATGTATGGTCTGCACTATCCTCTCCATAGATTCAGTTGCATCTTTCTCTCACTGTGCTCTTCCTTCAGGAGAATTAGTGGGTACTATTCACTCCTCCATTTCCTTTATCTGGTCCTTGTACTACTCCAAGGCTTGTTCTGTTTTCCTTATCTTCTCTTCAGAAGATACTCCCTCTAACTCTATGTTGTTTGGGATGGTTTGGAATACTGTGCTAATGTACTTCTTCATCTCTTCCAATTTTTGCTGTGCTATTTTATTTTCCTTCCCTTCTTGGATAACTGCTTCATTGAGTGTGATGTTCTCTTCCTGCTCTACCTATAAGTTCGTCGCATCAAACCCTTCCCTAGACTGAATTTCCTGCGTGACACTAATTTGTAATTTATAGAGTGACTTCGTTGGGATCTTGGGACACACCAAGTCCAATGTCTCAATTTCCTTCATGGGATTTTGTGTTGCCTCCTCATTGATGAAAAACATATCAGGGGTTATGATAAAATTGGCGCTCCGCTCTGCTATGATTTTCACTATTTCTCCAGCAGGCATTCCTTCCCTAGATTTCACTAGTTTATCTTTTTTTGACTGCTCTTCCCTGGTCCTTTACCGCTCCCACACCTTATATAGTCGATATTCGACTGTTGTGGCTACCAGTTCAACATCATCTGTTGTCAATGATGTTTGCAGTGGTTTTCTATGAGCCTTCACCTTCTTCCTGGAGCCACTTTCTTTCTCCCATGTCCTCTTCCTCTGGGAATCTGATGGCTCAGATGCCTCTAGCATCTATGTATTCATGCATGTCTCCTACCCAATTTCTTCCTCCACAGGTATATCATATGTCTTCGTTCTTATGTATTTTGCGTGTACTTGTTCTATTGTATCTCTCGATATCTATTATGTGTGTGGTGGACCTTTTGTGGAATCACCCCGTGGTTTCCTCTATTTCATGCTTTTATTTTGGATTGGGATGGTTCCCCCTACTAGACCTATTGTTGTATTATTTTTCTTGATGATGCCATTTCTTCCTATCTGTTGCATGGGGATTGTTCTGTCCTGATTCCTAGTTTGTACTATGGGAACCATTTTTGGATTACTAGCACTTTCCATTCCTTAGTCCATTCATGGACCTCCATTTGTATGTCTTGCATTTTCACGCAGTAACTCAGTCACAACCACTCTTGGATGGGTCCCTCTTCTCTTGCAACCACATGCTTTGGCGCATTTCTTGAAAGTTTGTTATATGTCCAAACTCTTGGACAGTCTCTGGTGAAATCCTCTAGGTACTAACTACTAGCTCCTAGATATTTGATAAGTAACGCGCAAAAGTGTCACTGTCTTCCTTCTTCTTCTTTGGGTCTATTTTTCTCCTAAGAGAAGTGTAATAGGATACACCACGCTTTCCTATCCTTTCTATGTACTTATTGTACACCGATTCTTTCCACCTTATCAATGCAATCAGTATAAGTAACCATGAGTATTGGAACTCAGAGACTCAATCTTGTGTGTCTTTGCAGTCTTCCAGGAATGAATTGAGAAAGTATGGGGCCCATCTCATTGAGATCCCCTTTGCTCATTGTGTTGCAGTTTCTACCACTCCTGCTGACACTTCTTCCTTCCTACACTTTCACATCAGTTTTCACCCTAGTAGCCTTGTGGAAAATCTTGTCATGGGATCGTTGATGTCATTGATCCAGATCTCCCTATTCCCTCTCTCCGTGCCATATTTTTCCTTAATATCGTCGGAGATGGACTTTGCCTTTGTCTTATGTTCTAAGTATTTCTATGGATTCTCCCTATATTTGGGTATCCTGGTGATAGATGCAATCAAATCCACATTGATAGGCACTGGCCTATCCATCCACAAAATTCCTCCATGCACCCTTGCTAGGATTTATTTCACACATCCATTGATGTGTTTACCCTGCCCAAAGTGTGGTATATCTAGCATATTCATTATCGCTGTGTTGTAGAGTCCCATTATCCAGTGCACAGGCTCCAACAGTGGCGGTCCTAATGGGCCCTCTCCTTTTCACTCCATGTAATTTTGTTGCACCAAATAAGGGAATTTGGCGACATCTACAACATCATTATCTAAGTATTTCATGGTGTTTACTCCTCCTACCATTTATTCATTGGGATTTACTCCCTCTGGGATTTGTGGCATCACTATTGCCAACTCCTCCTATGCATGTTGTATGCCTTGCACACTGCTTTCGGCTTGTTTTTTCTTCTTCCCTTGTGGGGAGGATACCCTGACTTCTAGTGCATCCTCATGCTATGTTTATTGTTCTTCTTCTGGGTTTAGGCCCTGTTGTAATAAACCCATGACATGTTCTTCCTGTTGTGGCCCTTTTCCCCTAAACGCGTTGGACTTAGTTCTTTCTGCATATTCCTCAAGCTGCTTGACCTCCTGTGTTGGGTTTTGTTCCTCCTCCACCTGCATGGTAGTAGGCTCATAGTTTAGTGTGTGAATTTCATCGACATCCACGATTTTTGTCATGTCCTTTGTCCCTGTTTGCGCCACATGTTTCTTGTGTTTCGTCTGACCCTACTCGATGCTCCAACTCTCGGTGGTGACATCCTGCTAAGATTCTAGATTTTGATCTATAATTCTCAAACTTCTCTCCCCAAATTCTCACTCTCTTGCGCTTAAATATCGCTCTTCATTCTTCTCCTTAGCGAAAAAACATAATTGACCACATTTTCCCCATTTTTCCAACTTTATAGGCAGGACGGAGAAATGACAACTGTTTTGCCCTGACACTGGTCACTTTTTCATTTTTTCCTGCACGTTGTACTTTTCTACCTGTTAGTTACTTTCCAGTGTGCAGTGTCTTCAACACTGGCTTTTCTGCAACGCACTGTTAGTTCTAACAATTCTATTACATCAAAGCCTCTAATATCCTCCTATATTTTTGTCTTTTTACCACATTTCTTCTTTTTATGGATTTTTGTCTTTTTCTTCTAACATCTACTATATACAATATGTACAATCATACCTTCTATCTCTACTTTTACCTCAGGTTGTTAGGTCAACTATATTGATATAGCTTTAGTCGACGACCATTCACTAGTCCTATGAGATTCTTCCCTGCAATATCTTTCAGTTGCACAAAACCTCCATTTGTGATGTACTCTACCTTATAAGGACCTAACCAATGCATTTTGAACTTCCCAGGGTGTTTTAAATACCTACTGTCATAGACGAGAACTAGATTTCCTTCCTTAAATATTTTCTTCTTTATGTGCCTATCATGCCAAGCTTTTTTCCTCGGTTTCTGTACTTCCTGGTGAAATCATGCTAAAATCCTATCTTCTTCCAGCTCCATCATTTGATCTAATCTTTCTTGCGCATCACCTTCTTGTGTCATGTTGGTGATTGTTGAAATGCATAGACTAGGTACTAAATAATACATTGACACCACTGCTTCCTTCCCATACACTAGTATGAATGGTGTATTTCCTGTAAGTTTCTTGCATGTAGTCATGTAATCCCATAACAATGTTGATACCTTTAAATCCCAATCATCCCTATTGACATTGCAAATCTTTGTCAATGCATTTTCTAGAATCTTGTTAAAATATTCTATTGTACCATTTTCCTGGGGATGGTAAGGTGTTCTCTTCTGATAATGTATCTCAAATTATTCTATCATACCTTTGATTGTAATGTTAATAAAATGAGTTCCCTGATCTCTCAACAAAATTCTAGGACATCCAAATCTAGTCATCGCTTTCTCAAAGAGAACCTGTGCTCCAGTTTATGTGCTGCAATTCTTTACTAGAGCTGCTTCTTCCCACCTAGTTAAGTATTATGTCACAGTGATGATGTATCTGGCTCTTGATATCCTTGCTCGTGAATTAATGGGTCCAATGCAATCCACATGCCATTTATCAAATACTTGTAAAGTTACTTTGGGCATAAGTGACATTTCATCCCTTCTAAATGGTTTTCCCACCCTCTGAAAGACATCACAGATTTGACAGTATTTTGTTGCATCCTTATGTAATGTAGTCCACATAATCCTATGCACAACACCTTCTGTGCTATAGGATTTCCTACATAGTTCCCTCCAGCTATGCCTTCATGTGCTTTTGCTAACACCATGCAATGTTCATGCTCCATCACACATCTTATTAGAGTTCCATCTATACCTAAATTGTATAAATGACCTTCAATCAACTGAAATTCTGAAGCGCACACTACTAACTATTTTTTCTGCGCGACAGTAAATTTCTTGGGAGCCATTCCTGTGCTTAAGAATCCAACAATGTCAGCAAAATAATCATCAGCAATCTAAGCAGAAAATAAGTTAGCATCAGGAAATTTTTCCTCCAAGTTCTTTGGCTCCTCTCCACTAGTAATTCTTGATAGATTATCTAGTCCTTCATTTAGCTTCCCTAGTTTTACTATTATTTCAAAATCATATTCCTGAAATAATAACAACCATCTACAGATCCTCCCCCCCAACACTGGCTTGTTAACTAGGTACTTTAAAGAGGAATGATTTGTAAACATCTTAAAATGTTGACCCAATAAATAATGTCTAAACTTCTGTAGGGTATATACCATAGCTAGACCTTCCCTTTCTATAGTATTATAGTTGTTGTTAGACTCATAAAACTTTCTACTAGCAAATGATATTGCGTGATCAAATTCACCTTCACTTGGTTGTGCCAATACTGCTCCAAGTGCAATGGATGAAGCATCCACATGCACATGAAATTATTTTGTCCAATCTAGAAAGCTCAGAATTGGTGTTGTCACCATCTTCTCTTTTAGTGTGTCCAAGCTTTCTTGGCATTCATCATTCCAATGAAACTTGATGTCTTTATTTAGTAACTTCTCCATGGGCTCATTAATCTTTGCATAGCCCTTTATAAATTTCCTGTAGTACCTTGTCTGGCCCAATGTTGCTCTCAACTGGTGCACTGACTTTGGTGGTGGTAAATTGACAATAACTACAATCTTTGCAGGGTCTACTATCAAGCCTTGTTTGCATACAATATGTCCAAGTAGGATGCCAAATGGTGTACTGAATATACATTTCTTAATGTTCAAGGAAATCTGACATTGCCTACATCTTTCTAACATTAACCTCATAATTCCTACATGTTCCTTAAATAAACTGAATATTGTTTGATCATCTAGATAAACCTCTAAAAATTTATGTATAAAATCCTTGAATGCAACTACTACTATTCTAGAAAATATTGTTGGTGAATTCTTTAAACCAAATGACATTATTGTGTACTGATATGACCCCCACTCTGTTGAAAATGTAGTTTTGTACCTATCCTCCAGAGAAATTCTGATCTGATGGTAACCTGGAAATCCATCTGTGAAGGAATACACTTCATGTCCTCCCACATTCTCTAACACCTTGTCTGTAAATGGAGTAGGAAAAGTATCATGTAGGCATGCATCATTTAACTTCCTCAGATACACACATATCCTAATCCCTCCATTCTTCTTTTCCTAGACCACCATTGGAATGATCCACTATGATTCTTCCACATGCTCTATGATTCCTGATTCTACAATTATGTCAATTTATGCCTTAAATTTCTACTTATAGATGAGTTTTAATCTGTATGGTCTTTGTATGACTGGTCTAAGGGGTATCTTCATTTCTCCAAATTCTCCTTCTATCCCTTTCATCTATGAAAATGTGTTTGGGAATAAGTCACTATACTCACGCAGTAATTCAGTTATTTTTTCCATTGTGTCACTGTCCCAACAATCTCCAATGTTGGCTATCTTGGGATTCTCTTCAGTCCCAATATTGACCTTTTTAATATTCATAGGTGTAGTAAACCTTGTAATTGTAATAGGGGTCCTTCCAACCCTCTTTCTCCTTCCCCTTCTAATATATGTATGTCACATGGGTTGTCTTCTACTTCTTCATCCTCTGCGACCTGATAATAGTACACTAATTGCTCAAGTGTTTCTTTTCTGTAATCTATGTCTACTGTCACTGTATCTACCCCATATTCTTCAAATATATTCCCTTTGATCCTCTGTAATTCTATATCTACCCATGGATTCTCACTTTCAAATGCAAAAGTCTTAATAAAGTTCTGTTGTACTGCACCCCAACTCATAGTTTCTCTGCGCGGTTATTTCTCCTTGTACCAATTACTAGGTATCCCTTCTAATGTATGAATAAAGTAGTGCGTCCATTCTCCTGGTGGTACCAATCTCTAGTTAGTGACACAATCATTTATGTGATGTTTTGGGTTCCCTCTTCCATCATAATTTTGTAAGGGTCTATCATGTTGATTCGTACCAAATCTTATGCGCATCATTCACTTACACTGATACCCATTCTAAATTACCTCCTAATATGTACCCCACCACCATGCAGGTGTGTCTCTCAGTTCTATATCCAACACTAATAATCTCTAACTATCCAAAACCTTTGATTCAAACGTTTTCAAGACGTTTTCTAAATTATCATCTTCAGTAAATGTGGGAAATTGTCCTACTTCTATCTCAATCCATATTACTGCGCGTGTAACTCTGGTGCACCTCCTAGTAGATACTTTATGCAATCTTTGTTGCCATTTGTCTACTCCAGTATCTGAATCTGACATGTCGGAACTAATACGCCTCCAAATGAGTACTCCATCTACAGTTGGATTCACATAGTCTTCCTCCCGTGCAGTAGTCTTATACAATTAGTTCACATCATCCTCTAGAGAACTATTAGGCACATGTTCTACATGTATTTCACAATGTGAGGGATCTAAAGGTGCTACTACCCTAAAGTTACCAGCTTCAAATATCATCTTTCTAGTCTTTAAATTAATTATGGCCTGATTATCAAAGACCCAATCAATTCCCAATAGTGTTGGAAATGGTATAGACTCATCCACCATATCCATTACTTCAAAATCGGTTGTGGTGTGCACATCATCTAGATCCACTATTGTATTCTTCAATATACCTATGGGAATCAATCTCTATTATTTTTCTAGCTTCAATTGGATATTGGAATATCCTAGTGTAGGTTCTCCCATTGCTTCCCAAGTCTTCTTTGGTAAAATTTTGACATATAATCCTAAGTCTAGGATAACATTTCCCATGTTAAAGTCTCCTACATTTGCATTCAATCTGAACTCTCTGTTAGTTATTTTCTTTTTATGGACCTGATTAATCTTCCTTGGTTCTATTCCTATCCCTTATTCTATGCTATATTTCTCAAGTATATTTTTAAAGAAATCCATGGCATTCTTATCATTAAGTAATTTAAAACAATATTCCAGGAAATTCTTTAAGTTACTTACTTTCTTTGTTTACTCGCCTTTGTAAGTATGATCCAAAGACCGGGGCATATAAAAAATAGGAGTATAATACCTTGGTTTAGTGTTTGATGTGGAGGCTTCATTATCCTTCAAGAACTCCGTTTTTACTTCCTTGAAATTTTCCTTCTCCTTCTTTGCATCAAACTGCCATTGTGGCTGAGTGTTCTTCTGAATCCAACACTAATATTCCTTCTTCTTCTCATGTGCATCTACTCCTATCTTCGCTCCTCCTCTAGTCACTATGTTGATGTTCCTCCCAGGATCCCTTATTTTTGTAACAATCCACTGAACGTTCTAGTTTTTTAGATTCCTCTTCTCCTGGATCTTCTTCATTAACTTCAAGAACTCTTATGTCACGTGATCTATTGTGTGACAATACATACATGTTTTTGATGGTTGAGAATAATATTTGGAATAGTTTCCTTGATGTTGAAAATTATGGCAGATAATAGGCCCTCTTCCTCTGCCCATTCCTCCTCTTCCTCTACCTCTGAATCCTCATCTATTTCCATGTGGATCTATGTTCTATTTATGATATTGTGATGCCTAATTATACTGTGGGGGTTGATGAAAATGTGGCACTACTTGAAATTGTTGTTCATTTCCAAAATATGGTGCAATCTATCTTGCCATCAACTCATCCTGCATCCTGTATGCATCTGAGGTTCTTTCTTTCATTATCTCCAAAGTTCTACAATTTTTGTCTTCATTTCCTACTGACTTACAAAAGTTACAGAAAGTAGTCTTTGGTTATGTCTTGTACTTCTGCATCATAGGGAAGTGATAAGGATCATGCCCATGTGTCTTGCATATTTCACACCAAGGTCGTCCTGTAGGAAATTGATTTTTCAATCCTACTCCCAGGTACTACGCAAATGTCAAACACTCATTCTTGTGATGTCCCTCTGATATGCACAGAGTACACCACATTACTTCTCTTTTCTCCCTACTTTTATTCTAATTTAATTGCACTGTCAAGTTCTTCAGGTCTTCCTTCAACTCTTGTATAGGTGGATTTTTCTACTTATACTAGCTCTCTTTTAACTGCATCGCTTCTTGCATTGTCTCTTCCTAGGTTTGAAATTTCTACTATCTCAATGGATATTTAAAGTGTGGTAATAGAGAATTTATAAAGAAATGTTTTTGCTACATGTTAGAAATGGGGTACTTCAGTTTACCTTTAAATGTATTGAACTTCTGATCGATGTCCCATACAGACTCTCATGTTTTCTGTCTAACCTCAATCATCTCATTCATAAATTGATCCTCTGATTTTGACCTCTGAAACTCCGTGATCAATTCCTGCTTGATCTCTGCTACTGTTCCGGGTGAACCCTGTGGATTGTTTATTGCTAGACTCATATACCAATCTAGTGTGACATTTTTGAATGTTATTGCTAGTTGTGCTACTTTTGCTGCCTCATCAGTGACTCTTTTCACTTCCCATATTTTCTCACACATGAATATGTGATTCTCTAGGTCTTTTGATCCATCCCCATGAAACTACGGTAATCTTATCGTTGGATCTATGCCTACCATTGTCCAATGTGTTGTACCTTCTCCTCGTGTTACTCCTATATGTATACTGTTGTTCAGACTTGAACTCCCACTCGTGTTGTTGCTAGTACTTCCACTTGAACCACTACTTGTACTTCTATTGGTACTTCCACCTATACCCCCACTTCTATTCTGATCTCCTATATTCTTCTGATTGTCAGTCACTTATTCTCTAAACAACTCTTTGTTAGTTGATGTGTTAATCGTACATGGGCTTGTAGGCTCTACATTGATTCAGATCTGGACAGGGGTACCTACTTCCTCATTATATCCCACTCCTCTATTATTTATTTCATATGTGGCATGCACTATCTCTTCGATGTGCTCCACAACACAGATATCCTCTACCTCTTCCTCATCACTTTCCAGGACTTCCCTCTTGGTTGTTGTTCTTTTATTCCTATTAATATTATACTGGTAGGATCTTCCACTGTGCGACATTCCTTCCTTCTGCATAATTTCCTGGATCTCATCTTGATCCATCATAATGGGACATTTCTCTTTAATGTGATCTTCTCTATCTGTTTCCCCCTCCATATTATACCTTCCTTAGTGTTTCCCCTAACTCCCCCATGCACACAGGGTAGTTTAGTTGTTTGATTACATGGTTAATACCCCTTTATCATGCAATAATATTTTGATTGAAGTGTACAACGACCTGATGTACCTTCCCCTTGGGCCCTTAAGGAAATATTGTTCCTAATCTAGGTGGATACCAGTGGCCACCCACCTATTCCACTCGCTCTAAAAACATTTTTCCACCTTGGAATTTTTTCGACAGTTTTTGGGTTCCAAATTTTCAGGGCCATTTTGAGGCCCTAAATGACGGTTTTTGGGGATTTGGGTCCCAGGTAACTACCTAATTGTTGAAGGAAAATCTTCCTGCAGACAGGTAGATCTCCTCAAAGAGCTAGACTCTTAACTCTAAGACAGAAAGTGCTTATCATGGTCACTGACTTCCTTTTAGGCCTACACAAACTAATGCATGAAGAGGAAGGAGGAAAGACGTACCTTTTATCGGTGTTTGTCCCTACATGCTCCGAGTTGAATTCCAATCTTGAGCTCCTCGATAAGCCCTGTAGACAAACAAAGTATGACCACTTCCTATTCTATCGAGATTAGTTCGAAGCAGATCTATCTACTTAGAGACAAATTCATGTGATGTCAAACACAAATTAGAAACAAACAGGCCAAGCATATTACATTAATGAGGACAAAACGTTACTTACAGCCATAGATGGAATGTAGCAGTTTCATCAAGTTCTCCTTGTCTAACCCTTGCTCAAAAGCTCCATGATCGGAATGATGATAGCTTCACTGATTAGCCTCCACTTCACTATGTGTTCCCTATGAGATCATAGGTTTCATGCTTCTCATCCCTTCTCCAAATATCACTTATGAGATCATAAGTTTGGTATCATTCTTCATCCAACTCCCCCTTTCACCATGAGAAAGCTTGCTTATATAGCCTTGGAGAGGCTCAACAACTTGAGATATCTTTGGGGTGAGTTGAGGATTTTCCTCCTTGAGTTAGGGATCTTCCCTAAGATCATGGCTTGAATAGGGATTCGAATCCAACTGCCTTCAGGGATTGAAGGGATCCTTCCCCCATTCATCTTAACAAACCAACTGCTGCCTATAATAGGTAGCGCTCCCTTAAAAGGTCCATCAGAGCATTATAGCGCTCCCTAGCAAGGTTAGGGGTGTGCCAGCACTCCCAAAAGAAGTAGCACTCCTCCAAAAGGGCAGAGGTAGTATTATAACGCTCCCATATAGTGTATAGGGGAGCACCAACACTCCTGAGAGAGGTATAGGGGAGCGCTCTCCTCCAAAAACTCAGTTTTTTGGGTTCTTTTAGATGGCAAGAGGTTCATAAGCCAAGTTAACCATTCCTCCTCTTCCAAATCAAGTGTTTGATGTGTGTAAAGTTTCCTTCTCATGTCATTATAGGAACGACATAGGCATCATGGCAGCATGCTTTCCTTGACACTTGCGACTCTTGTGAGAAAAATGAGACACTTGTAATGATGACACTTGCAACACTATCGAAGTGAGCAATTTCGATGTGTAATAGATTTCCCCCCAAAGTATGAAGTTAGAAGATGAGAACTGATAACTTAAATTCTTTATAGAGTTTCAAGCAAGGGTATAGACGTAGAGAACCTGACAGAAGCTGCACACAAACATCCAACAAATATTATGACATGTTCCAAACCCAAGGCAGACATACCTATGCTTGGGTGATCAAGACTTGCAAGATATGGCCGCCATAAAATACACTGCGGATCCATAATTGTATTGATAAAAGGTATAGCCACCAAGGATACACTGTGGATCTATACTCATATGACCTGAACTAATCGTAGCCACAAAGAATACACAGTGGATCTACAAGATAACAAGACATAGCCATGACCAATACAAAGTGGATCTATGTAACAGTATATGTGTCATTATTCAAAAGAAACTCCTTCGCAACCTGGGCAAAGTACATATGAGAGTGACGACTCAACCCAAGGTCTTCTTACTGATATCGATGTAGTATGAATCTAACCATGTGAATAGATGTACTGATGTCAAACATGGCAGAAACCACTTGATTATCGGTCAATGATGTAAACCGTTAACAAGTGCGAGGGAATTCACCTTTAATGTCAATGATTCCCAAGGTACCCTCGTACATTCCAACGAATGTGAATGGATGAGATGAAGTCAAACATCCATGGAATCATCCAATCAGAGGTCAATGATGTAAACACACTGTCGAACGTGAGGAGGCCTGCCATTGAGCATGCAGGTCCCAAAGTACTAATTGGTTTCTAAGTCTAGTCCCTGGATAATGTGTTGAAGTCGACAGGAATAGACTCGTCGAAGGAGGGCCTTGATGTATCCCCCATCAACGACACGAAATGGACACGGAGATGTAATTGGTAGATCAAATGAACATGGAATGACATGGGTATTGAGACAAGATGTTTGTGATGGCTGACTCTCGAGGCAGATACTTCCCTTGAACACTGAGGCACAACAGCAGAAACATGACATGGACCAAAACACGATGATGCAAAGGATACTGTGACTTTCGTCAGGTGACCCAAAGGAGTAAAAAAAACTTAGAGGATTGGTTCAGTGTAGAGGTTCAGTGGATTGAGATGTGTGCAAAGACAAAGTGTCGTGTTCAAGGGAGACTCTAAGAGTTACTTGGTAATGTTCTCAAAAAATTGCTTGGCTTGCTTCCTTCAATTTTTCCCCCATCCAAATAGACGAGTACCTCTTTTTAATTTAACGAGCTCGAGGAGGATAACACATGCTCGATAAAACTCACCTTCAGTAAGTTCCTCTTCCTTTGTTTAATGAACTGGAAGAAGTAAGGGTTTGGTCCCATATGGGCCTGTCGATGTTTCTTTTAACGAGCCCAAAGACAGAAAACTCGAAGGTTTTTCATGATTATAGAGTCTGGAAAAACACTTAAAAGAGATAAATTATCACTCGAAAGACGCCCTTTCAAACCTTTTAATAAGTGGGAAAGGAAGCAAGATCACTCAGAAATATTTTTATGTTTAGAGAGTCTGAAAAGAGCTTAAAGGAGACTCCAGGGGGTTCCTTTTTCGTGTATCCATATAGGTCCGAAAAATAGATAAAAGTCTACCTGGATGCATTCTCATGTATTTAGGAGCACGAGAAAGAAAAAATACTAAGCTCAGTATGCCCCCAGCTTGAAAGCTAGTGGCTTAACTCCAGAAAGATCATCAAAGGCTGGAGACATGCCCTTCAAGCTTCAATTCATTCACCGGCTCTGAGGTCGTCACCAATTTCTCTAGTAGATGAGAAAAATGAGAAGGGTGGATGAAAAGAAGGTTCAAGAGATGTGACTGTTTCATTTTTAACGAGCTTGACACAGGAAAAGAACTATGCTCAAGGCCTCTTTTTCATTTTTTAACGAGCTTGCCATAGAGAAGAGAAACTATGCTCATGGCTGCTTCTTGATCATGGATTCCAAGAGAATATCACTCTGGAAGGATACCATGTCAAGGGACAAAACTCGGTCATGGCCTCCAGGAGATCTTCGCTGGATGGAAGATAATCACTTGAGAAGGAACACATGTCGAGGGTCGCGATAGGAGTAAGGAGATCAGGCTCCAACAATCCTACCGAAGAAATCACCATGTCCACTACCAGATCCAAATCGTCGGAAGTTGAAATCATGGGAGATGATGAAAAAGCAACTCCAGGAGGGGAGATAGAGTGTATATCTTCCCAAATTTCTTCACGAGGGGGAAGAAAAGAGGATCAGTGATGGTTATCATCCCAAGGTAGCTTGTCAATGTGAAGCATCTTCAGAATAGATTCATCAAAAGGAAAAATTGGGGAAATGCAGTGGATTGTTGACGACAAGGAACTCAACCGTGATTGCATCGAGGAAATGTCAGGTGCCAATAGATATTGGTCATTTGACAAGGGAGAAGTGGATTGGGTAGAAACGCATGACGTTTCGGCTGGATTAAGTGGCACGGTGTCACTTAGTTCATCGAATTCCATCAGACAGGGTACAATCCAAGAGTCAGATGATTCTAAAGATTGATAAGTCGCAGTCAAAATCATATCGACAGTGGCAATATGATGGGTAGTCGGTGGAAGTGGTGTAGGGAAGGTACCCATGAGGCTAGAATCTTTCAGTAAGCCAACACCAATTCTTTCATACTTGATCTTGTGGTCTCCCAAGAAAGGAATATTGTTGGTAGTAGGAACGCGAGCATCAGTCGTGCAGAAATCCAACTGATCAACAGTGACAATTTTGCCCTGATGAGGAAATTGGACACATCGGAAAACTGACGAGGCAACGACAGTCATAGCATAAAACCAACTTCTTCCAAGTAACAAGTTGTAATCGAGGGGAGCATCGACCACCTCGACATCAACAGTAACAGTTTTTCCACCCAATTGGATGGGCAGGGACTATAAAATCCCATGGGGATGAAAACCTCACCCATCGAAGACGCGTAACATCGTTGGGGATTTGTTGAGTGCTAGTGATTTTAAACCTTTCCAACACGCCAGAGACATGACACAAGTCGAGGCTCCCTCATCCAGAATAGTTCGGTGGATTTGTTGATTGTGAAAAACAACATCAACTTGGAAAGCAAGTTGGTGGGAGAGTTGAGATGCATAATTGTCCAGGTTAAACATGATCTGATTGGAAAACTCAATATCAACAGCACCAAGAGTGGACAAGAGCGTTCTAAGTTGACTAGGGCAGTGTTGTAGAACTTCTAACGTAGACATAGCACACGGTGCTTGAGCCAAATCTTCAACAATGTTATATTTTTGGGCGGCACGTGAACTAGGGTTAAAGGTAGCTTTACGTATAGTGCTCTTAGGAGGGTGTAAGATAGAGTAAAACATGGTTTTCTCAATCTGAAGTGGTTCAGACAGAGGATTAATCGATGGAAGACTGATGGAGGACGATGATGGATCTGGTAAAGTGTCGACACCGTTAGTGTCTTTTCGTTTTTTAGGGTTACCTAGTGTGTCATATGTCTTAGAGAGAGTGGTCAAATTGATCCCATTAAACATATAAATATGTGCACTCGACGAGGCCTCATCACTAGGATCGCTAGAACTGCCCCCAAGAGAGGGGGTTTGAGAAACCATGGATTGTTGCTATGGAAAAGGTTGAGTAAGCACAACGGGTTGTGAATTCCCTTGGAAACTTTTGGCCACTTCATTGTGAAGGGGGCAATCTCAAGTGTAGTGATCGTCACCACAAATGATACACGGGAATTTCAGTTTCCATTGTGGTTGATTTTCGGTAGCAGGTGTTTGATTTTTGGGTTGTTCATTATTATTTTTTTATTTATTCTTTGTCTTCTTCTTACCTCTGGATTGTTGTAAAGGGGTAGATTGAATTGCATTCACCTCAGGGATATGAGTTTGGGGGGAGGTAAAGGAGGGTGTAGTTGATTTGGAAAGAGATTGAGTTTTGACGGAACCGATAACACCATCCGCATGAGATGAGGATGATGGCTTAGAAGGGTCAGTATTAGCTCAAGCAACATTCAAAAGTAAATCATACAAAGTACTAGATTGGGAATAAACCAAATCTAAATACTGAGCCTGAGCGATGGCTTGTTCCTCTATGACTGCACCACCCATAGTGACATCGCAAGCAATTGGGGGTAATAGTGATTTAGTAAACCATTCCGCCAATAGCATGTCAGGAATGACTGCCTTGATCATCCTTCATCTTCACCTCCACTCATGAATATGGTTAGAGATATGCACGGAGTTAGTTTGATGAAGGTAGGTCAAAAGTTCAGTACCCATCTCGTAGTGAATAGGCAGTTGAAAGTGCATGAGGAAAGACATGGCAAGGGAATTGAAATCATGAAAAGAAGCACGTGGTAGTTCAATATACCACTTTCTGTTGAACCGGTAAGTGTTCACTGGAAAAGACGCAAAAGTATAGAATCATCCATGAGGGAGCTTGATGAACACCACAAATGTAAAGTCATCACATGGTTGTTCAGATCTTTTCCAGGGTTTCCTTCAAATTTTAGAATATCAGAAGGAAGTTTAGCTAGAATGACTGGCCAAACTGGTGAATGAGAAATAGGATCATTAGTTAATCGAGACAAGTCTGGGAGATACAGAGTCGCAAGGAAAGGTAGTTGTCGATTAATGTGAGAATGATACTGGTGCAGCATAGGAACACCAATAGGACCATAGACTGGGTTAGGTGGATATTTGTAACCAGTAGGTCCTCCTACATACGGTTGTTGCTGGCCAGGATAAGAAGGATTCGATGGTGCATGAGAAACATTGGCATAACCCGGTGGGTTTTGAACATTATAGTCTGGGTGAATTATCTGCCCGTGAGGAGGATAAACATTTTTCCCTTGAGAATGGTAAGGAGTATATCTCATAGGTGGATACACATGAGGCCCATGAGAAGGATAAGACTATGGTCCTGGAGAACTCCAGGTGGTGTTTGGGATGCCACCTGGATAAGATTGCCCGTAAGATGTTCTGGAAGGGACAGGATTGGATACTCCTCCTAGTGGGTTATTACACAAGTGCCCCCCCCCCAACGTGGGGTTGAGTAAAAGTGCCTCCTGAAGATACTCCCTAGGATTGTGAAGGGTTTCCAGCAAATGAGGGTTGCCCCCCTGCCAGCAGTGGATTTATGACCAGGGTGTGACTGGAAAATGGAGGTTTCCCTCCAGGAGGAGTACAAAAAGGTAGGCCCACCATGAAAAGGTAGTCCTCTAGGAGGGAAAGGTTCATTGGATGGTGGTTTCCCTCTAGCCAGTTTTGTTTGTCCAGCAGGGGTCTGCGTTCTTGGGTGAGAAGATGTCCCAACATGATCATGTGGAACATGTGGATCTGTAGAGTAAAAGCTTGTAGAAATGGGGGTAGAGATTGAAGTTCTTTGGGGATGAGTAGAGGTGATGAGTCCAGCATTAGGATGGACTTGTGTTGGTGTAACAGTAGGGTTAACAACCTGATCGACTGGGTGATTCATGGTTTGATCGGATGGTCATGTTTCACTAGGAGGGTCATGAGGATGAAACGATTGTCGAAAGGATTCAAAATGTTCATAGAGATCGCATCCCAATGAAGTCCTCCACACAGAACAAGAAGGTGTGGGATTGGTTTCTACTGCGGTGCTAGGACAAATGGGAGTCCTATACTCGTCACCAAAGATTGGTTCTGTGGATCCCATATATGTTTCAGTAAAGATCCTCTCCGATAATAGTGGGATCTCTTCGTCTATGATATTCCCAAGGGAGTCTAAATGAACTAAAAGTGGTTTGAGCGGGGTTATTGACACATATGTAGTGGGATTTGGAACCATAACCAAAGCATCTTCTGGGTTATCTAACAGAGGAGCAATAGCACTTCCAGCGTCAGATTGATTTTCTACCTCTCTACGGTAGTTGTCTTCTAGAGGGTTAGGAGGTAAGGGTTGATAGCCTTCTAGAGGTATCCCTTGCATCCCACGTGATTTGCAAAGACCTTTATTGTCTATGGGCTCAATTGTTGAGAAAAACAGAGCACACTGAAAATCTAGGGCCAACTAACAAAAAGAAACAACATGCACTAATAAAATCTAGGAATCAACCAAGTAGACAAAACTTCTCTCGATGATCATACTAGTTGGTGATGAAATCCAACGTCGTGTGATCAAGTCAAGAAGGGGCTAGGATATGGTGGAATAGTTACAATGGAGAACTGCTTAATGGACTTTCACCTTGGTGCAAGCTTCCACGCAGTAATTGTGGATTTACCCTCCAAGGAGCCTGAGTGAGTTTGACCAATGTCTGTTCCAGATACAGTGAAACTTCCCTTCACCGCCACCTTGTGTAAGTAACTAAATATTATGGCAACTAAAGACACCAATTCATAGTGAGTCCCTGGGCGGGTATAGTCGACAGTCTGATCCAAAACATATGGGTAGGATAATAAGTCCGAAATCAACCCGAGAGGCTCCCACACATAATCTGATCAGGGGATCAAATTTTGCTCAATTTCCAAAGTGTTCAGAATGCGACGAAAACAATGCCATTGCATCTATCTCGTCTTCCTGATTCCGGCAGTATATTTACTTTTGCAAACGGAGTCTGTATGAAGGATTTATCGCGATCTGTCAGCCAAGACAAACAGGCAAAATTTTGGAAGCTGACTGTACCTGTCCGTACAGTCCATACGGCCACCTGGCAGGGCCGTACCATCATGCTGACATGGAAGAGGGAAGACATGGTGCATTTGTATTGGTTGTGGTTGTCCAATCGGGTGTTGACACGTGTCCATTTTGGGTGAATAATGTGAGGACACGTGGCCCAACCCGAGGGCACCACGTGTCGCTCATTCATTGGACATTATGTTTATATGTAAAATTGTTTTGGGAGTCCATGGGGTTCGACCCCTGGACCTCCCATAGCCCAAGCTTTGTAAAGCCTCCGCTAACCACTATGCCGCCCATTGTTCCTTGTCATATGGGTTGGCGCCTTTATA
>ML791509.1:295948-306136 GCA_009831015.1 Picea engelmannii | reverse complement strand
TTCTCCATTATAAAGTGGCAACTCAAATTTTATATCAAGCTTTAATGAAGGAATTTGCGAAGGAGTTTTACCATGCCCATTGGGAAGATGTTTCGAACTTGAAGAAGAAGAAGAAGAAGATGATGATGATGATGATGGAGGAGAGGGTGGTGGAGAAGCACCATTCCCTCCATCTCTGCCTGTAGTCTTTTCACCACCGCCTCCCTTATGCATTGAAGGGTTAGAGCCTTCACCCTGCGACATCACGGTTCGTTCCATTATGACTTTCATCATATCTCTCAACTGTATGATAGTCTGCCTGAAGTCTTCTTCTTCATCTGGAACACGTTCATGATCTTCTGCATGTGCCATGCTTGGTGAATGTCTCTCTGCAACTCGCAGTGAATGAAACTGCTTTCTCCTTGTCAGATAAGAACTTGGATCCACAAGTTGACCTTCTCCTCGTGTGAGTTTCAACCTTGTGAGCATCAGAAACAAAACTTGCAAAACAATCAAGTCTTCAAAACCAGTGCTCTGATACCAACTTGATCTAAAATTGAAGAAGACTTGAAAATCTTGAATAATTATTACAAGTTAAATGTTATGTGTTTAAAGCAACCAGATCAATTTGCAACACATAATTAAGGATTACTTATGTACAAACACATAAAGACAGTAGCATAAAACATTGAACATCAACACATAAACACAACAACTTGATAAAGGAGTTCACCCCACTCCGGGCTACATCTCCTGGTCCAGCTTCCAATGGATCATTATTACTAAATTGCTCAAAGTGCTCAAAAACATGCCTTACAATGCTCAAAATGACAAACTGACTGCTCCAATGGCTCCGCAACGTCCCAAAACCCATGTCTGGGCTCTTTCGGCACCTGAAACGGTCGAAAAATGAAGAAGATAGCCTCCTTGAAGTCTCCCTCTTCAACTTTGCTATCTCTGGTTCTACAATTCGTACCCTTGTTCTCCAAACCTGGCTCACACTCTCATTTAAGCGTAAAAACTTGGCACCGGGCACAACCGCGCCAACGGTGCAAACCGTAGGACGGTTAAGGCACCTCTAGCCCCTAACCGCCTCGGCACTCGGTCATGTGGCTCATACGACCAAAAGGTTGAGCAAAACGGTGGTTCGTCATTGTATAACTTCCGTGTAACCCCCGCACTGTTAAACCACCGGTCAAAATGGATTACATACGCGCACATTTAAACTTTGGTATAGTTCAAACCCTGCGCACATTTTTAATACACGGTTTATAATAATGTAATGTATTTGCAATACATTGCAACATAATACAATGCATAAACTTTGGCATGGATATGTTATATATAACATATGGTTATAACATATGTTTTGTATGGTATGCAATATGGGTCGGGGCTAAGCCCCAGCCCGCCCCCTTTTCAAAACAATACAACCTTCAAACATAAATATAAAGGCGCCAACCCATATGACAAGGAACAATGGGCGGCATAGTGGTTAGCGGAGACTTTACAAATCTTGGGCTATGGGAGGTCCAGAGGTCAAACCCCATGGACTCCCATAACAATTTTACATATAAACATAATGTCCAACGAATGAGTGACATGTGGCGCCCTCGGGTTGGGCCACGTGTCTTCACATTATTCGCCCAAAACGGACACATATCAACACCCGATTGGACAACCACAACTAATACAAATGCACCACATCTTCCCTCTTCCACGTCAGTATGATGGTACGGCCCTGCCACGTGGTCGTACGGACTGTACGGACAGATACAGTCAGCTTCCAAAATTTTGCCTGTTTGGCTTGGCGGACAGATCGCGATATCTCCTCCATATGGACTCCGTTTGTGAAAGTGAATATACCACCGGAATCAGGAAGACGAGACGGACGCAATGGCACTATTTTCTTCGCATTCCGAGCACTTTGAAAATTGAGCAAAATTTGATCCCCTGATCACCTCTTGTGGGTCTAAACATCTCATAAGCACTCCTAGAGGGTCTTTCCAATATAAGACTTGGTCAATAAGGAGATATCTAATTTATTTGATCTTTAAGTCTCTAGCCTTGCTCTTCCCCATTCCATCAGGGGGGCTTAACTCTTGCAGAAAAAATATAATGTCTTTGTACCAAGCACATTCTGCCATTGGAGGGATGTCTTGAGAACTTTTATCAGACAACTCAGCTTGCTAATTTTCTGAACAGGTGCTAATGAAGTTGACCTCCAAATATTTGCAATTAGATTCAACCAATAGCTTGGCTAAACCTTGGCCTTTAACTAGTTTGGTAGGATTTATTTATAGATCAAACTTAAGGAATTTGGCAATCCACTTACTCCTTCTTCCATCTATGTCAGGCTAAATGAGAATGTCCTTCATAGAGGCTGAAGGAACATATGCAATGATCTTCGAATGCAGGACATATAATCTGAAATATTTGAGAGATTTCACAAAGGCATAGGTTTTATTCTCCATGATGTCATATCTGGTCTCAACATCCCTCAGTGCTCTGCTTAAAAAGGAAATAGGCTGCTCCAGACCTTCAACATTCTTCTGTAATAAAATAGTTGCTACTGTATCAAAAGAAGCAAATGAAAAAATTATAAAATCCTTGGAATAATCAGGACTGGTAAGCATAGGTTCCTCATTCAATGCCTTCTTGATTTGGTCAAAAGAATTTCTGGACTCAGCAGTCCATTTCACTTCATTCCCCTTCCTGACCATGGTTGTAATAAGCTTTACCAATTCATAAATATTTGAAACAAACCTTCTCAGAAAATTAATTTTTTCCAGGAAGGAATTGACTTCCTTCTTGGATCTGGGAAGTGACAAGGTTTGAATATCTTCTACCCTGCTTGAATCAATTCTAACTCCCTCAACTGATACTATGTGTCCCAACAATTTTCCCTCTCGCATGGAAAATAAAGACTTCTTGGGATTAAGGGAGAGACCGAACCTTCTCCATTTCGAGAATACCCTTCTTAGATGTTGGCCATGTTTTTTATCATATCTGGAAAAGACTGTAATGTAATCCAGATAGATGACCACAAATTTTTCTTTCTCTCCAATGAAGGCGATGTCCATGGATCGTTGGAAGGTTTCTCCTACATTCATCAGTCCAGAGAGAATTTTGGCATACATGAATGTGCCCCAAGGAGTGGTGAAGGTTGTATTTTCTCTGTCTTCAGGCATGACAGAGATCTGATTATAGCCAAAAAATCCATAAATCATGGACAACCTAGATGCCCTTGTCACCCTCTACAATATGTGTTCCATCTTTGGCAAAGGGTAATTTTCCTTCTTAGAGCTTTTGTTCAGGTTCCTGAAATCGACACACATTCTGATTTCACCATTCTTCTTTCTTACGGAGACCAGGTTGGTAACCCATTCAGAATATCTCAAAGGGACAATTATTTGGGCATCCAACAACTTCTTTACCTCCCTTTCCATAATAGGCAACATCATAGGATTTATTTGTCTTAATTTCCACCTAAATGGTTTGGCCTCCTTTTTCAGTGGGATCTTATGCTCAATGACACTTGTGTCATATGTTATGAGGTCTTCATAGGTCCAAGCAAACACATCAGAAAATTCCCTTAATAGCTCAGCATACTCGGCCCTTTGCTCACTCGACAAGTTGCTTGATAGATTGACAAATTTTGGATCCTCCTCTGTGCCAATATTGCACTCATCCACATCAACATTCTCATTTGAAATCTTTCCCTTTACTACCACATCATTTCTGTCAAATAGTCTTTCCAAAGGAACTAGTCCCTTTGGGATATGATTGCTAGGAAATTGGACAATATGATGATCAACAATTTTGTTCAGAAAAACATCAACATGAGGATTCATTTTAGAATCAGGATCTTGATCAATGTGTAGTGCTGAAAATTCATCAATGGTCTCTAGGAACCTTTTGATTTCAAGATCATCCTCAAGCACTTTCCAATGTTTGACATTATCAGGTATAGAGGGTCTATGTTTCAATTCTACATCATACCTGAGTTTAGGTGGCAGAGGGACTCTAAAATTACTTGTTGAAATAGCCAGAGAATCATCCATGGAATTCTCTTCTCTTGGAACAAATGAGATGTTGAAAGAAAAGAAAAAATTGTTGACTAGATCCTAGACTTCATTTATGTAACTCCTAAGCCGAGGGTTCTTGGATTGATAAATGTTTCTGATCTGATGGAAAATTAACTCAACATCTGCAAACACTGATATCTCCTTAATTCCCATGTCTTTTGCAGCCCCCTTACCCAAAACAATAGCTTCATACTCTGCCACATTATTGGTAGTTTAAAATTCTAACTTGTAGGATAGAGGTATCATTTATTGCATAGGTGAAACAAGGACCACTCCAGCACCAACACCTTCTCTAGAAGAGGCTCCATCAAAGAACATTTTCCAAACAGAGGAAATCGAGGGAGAATATTCACAGAGAGTAAGGGGCTACTTTTTTATTTCAAGAGGTGGTTCAGGAGAATCATTAAGCTACAATAAGATAGATCCAAAATCAGTATCAAGTACAAAGATAGGATGGTTGGTGGGGTCTTCTTCAACATTGATAATGTAGGCCAGCTGAGCTTCTCTGTACATTATTATATGCTCCCCTCTGAACACAGGAATGGTAGAATATGTGAGGTCCATATGCAATGTTCCTCCAAGTATCTTTATCCAAGATCTTGACAACAACATGCCAAACTTGGGGGGAACATAAACCACCACAATATCCATTACTACACTTTTCATGGGCAGCTGAAACAAAGTCACAACCAGATCCTTTATGAGCCCAAGACATTTCACTTTCCTCAAGTCAAAATAATACAAGTCATGATAAGATTTTGTTATTTATAGTCCCAGCTCATCCATGATAGTTTTGGGCATGAGATTATGAGATGCCCCTGAGTCCATCAAAAAATTATGCAGCACCTTATCATGTATGTTCAGTGAGGTGTAGAAGGGAGGGAATGAATCATCTTTGTCTTCTATCAAGGGACCTAGAATGATTGTTGGCTTTTCATCTTGAAGGTTTACTGAGTCTATGAAATAAGATGAAAGCTCGGGATGCAATAGTCTAGAGAGAGACCTTTTAAAATCCTCATGATTGACTAGATCTGAAAGGGGTACAGGGATATTAATATTATGAATTTCATGCTCAAAGTTGAAATAGGAGGGGGCCTTCAAAACTCCTTTTACTTCTGGGATAGGACCTTTGGCTAATGGTGAGGGATTCTGTGTTTTAATCTCCTTGTTTTTATTCACTGCATCTCTAGCAAGCTTCTCTTCTCTAGAAGGCTGATCAGGGACGTCAAACTTCCCTTCTTTATTCTTAGACCTGAGATTATATCTATGGGGACTACTATTCTTTTGGTCTCCTGCCCTTTACTCAGCTCATTTATTTGGTTGTCCATAAGGGAATCCTCATATGCAGATTGGGTCAAATGGGGAAATGGGGAGGTGTCTTCAAGACAATGGATTTCAGTATCAAGCTCTTCTTCCTCACCTTGTTCATCAACAACAAGATTATTTTGGAGAGGGGTTTGGATTTTCTGATCATCCCTATCTCTATTTCGGGGCTCTCTTGGAAGATCTAAGGGGTATTGTTAGGTCTTTTGAAGTTGTCTCTGTTTTCAGCATTTTGGGCACTCTTATAACTTTGCTTCCCTTCAAATTTCATCTTCTCCATCTCTACAGAAAGATATTTTACCATCTTTGTCAATTCATCTACTTGAGGATGGGATGTAGAGGAACTTGAGGTTCAAGCTTTATATCTCCCTCTTCCTCCGTCTCTATCAGTTTTATTCCTGAGTCTGTCAACTGCCAACACATTGGACTCTTCTTCGAGGGCTGCATCTTTCATATGAGCCAAGGAAGTATCTCTTCTCTCTCTCAATGGGAGGCAGAAATTAGGGTCAAAATAACTAGCATATATAATTTTGGCAGAGGATTATGTAGGATTTATCCCAACATGGATCTTATTGTACATTTTTTTTAATCTTTAGGAGAAATCAGAGACAAATTCTCCCTCTTTCCTCCTTAGGGACCTGTTGGCAGCCAATTCGCATTTTCATACTGTCCTTATAAGCTACCTACACCAGTGTTTTGCAAACTATGATTTCATCGCAATCTTTCCAATAAAACGACACTATTGTTTTATATGTGTTTGCACACTTACCTTGGTTCTCGTTTTCACGACTGCAAGCGTGAAAACGCTAGTTTTCGAAGTCATATTAAAAACATCGCTAGATTGTTATGATCACTCTTGTTTATATGCTCATCATGTTTTCCCAATTTATTTATCGTTACACAATGGACAAGATTCCAAGATCATTATTCTTTTGGCATTCTTATTTGTTAATGAGACTTCGTTTTACAAGATTGTGGTGATATTGTTTTGATCGAGTTTGTGATGCATTAATGATTTGATTTATATGTTATTTGATCATTAGTTTCATGAAAACACATTGGTGTCATGGTTAAACCCTTGGTAAATCGTTTCATACAACACATAGCTCATATAAATCGAACCCTTGGTATGATTTTGATTTATTACTTTGGTTTTGAAACTATAACTATTGCTCGCACGAATGTTTAATCCACTTACCATTGATTTCATTGGTTGATTGAATGGCATAATTGTTAACATATACACTAGTGGGTTCAATAGCTATTTGCGTCGGCAGTTGTACTGTAGATATGACTGTTTTGCATGTAATGAACTAGCTCCACCACCCTCGCACGATATGTCATTAATGTCTTCCCCCTATCCCTATTTCACCTTTGATAGTTTCGGGTAAGCCTGTGAGCGTTCTTCCCCTGCGTATGCTATGATTCAAACCTTGGCTTGTTCACATCGCTCACCGTGTTCTCCTGTCTATGGTACCGGTGGTGAGAATAGAACCAAACGGTAGTCAAGCTCTGTTACTGTTTGATGATGCCCGTAAATATTTAGAGGATAGTGGATGGCTCACGTTTATACAGAGGTTCAAGGGTTTCAATCTGTTTGTTGCACAACAATTTTCCCTTACCTTTGATGGGTGTAGGGCTAAAGTAGGGGACATTCAGCTTGAACTCAATGAAGAATTCATAAGCTCTGCCACAAGATTAGCAACCACAAGCCAGCGATGGTTTAAGAACTCCAAAGTTGATGAAGTACCGTGGCCTTTGCTATTCGTATCACGAAAGGTTACATCATGTGACAAAGGTATGCAAATTTCCACACTTAAACCCAGGTGGCATGATCTCTTAGTGATTATGAAACAATTTGTGACCTGTGAAGGTCGGTATGGATTGGTTTTTCTTTATCACCTTCGACTGTTAATGAATTTCATGGGCTAGCCATTGAACATGCCATTTTATTTCCTGCGTAGTCTTTACAAAATGGCTAAGAGGTTCAAACGCGAGAAGGCTGATAGCAGCTTGTTTCACCATGGCTTGATTAGACTCATCGTTGTCCACCATTTAAACCTTCACGACGATAATTGTCAAGCCTTTCTGTCTCGAAATGGATTTGTTGATTTAGAGTCTATCCAAATCGACAAGTCTGTGGTCAGTGAGACTATGGTTGGGCCACCCGTGCCTTTCCATGTCCTTCTACCCTCTCCCAAACCCTCGGTCTGCCCTGATATCAACCTACCCGACATCACAAAAGACAAGGCTGAGGTTGTTAAGAAGCCTATGAGTAAGAAGGTCAAGGGTAATCCTACTGTCGACAGCAAGGGTAAAAAGAATGCTCGATTGATATCGAGACTTGCTCGGAATAAGACTAAGCCAAACACTGATCAAAAGCCCATAGTTCTGAGCGAGGACTCGGACTCCGATATCGAGCACTTCCTAGCTAGTGAGTACCCTTATTCCCATGGTCTATGCTCCGAGCAACCCTATGACTATGTATCTAATTTGCCCCCGTGCCTAAAGAACAATCCTAACTACCCAGGAATCAAGTTACAAAATGAAACCCTCGGTGAGTTAAGAAAACCCTCGACTGTTATTTCAAAACCCAAACAGACATCATGCAGCCAATGTGATGTGTGGCTTCAGCGCTACTATGCCGACATCCCATTATTACAATCGAAGATTAAATCTTTAGATAACCAAGTCACAGTGTTGTCGAGAGAAAGGGACAAGCTTCAAGCTAATGAAAAGAAGCAGAAAACCACTTATTCGATCATTTTTAGGAATGTTGAATCGGAAACAGCCTTCGTCAATTCCAAACTATCATGACCGAGCTGTTTTCTGATTATCCAGGTATGAATTTCAATATCAATTTCGTTTTATGAATTGCTAGGATTAATATAATGAATTGAGTTTTGGTTTTCAATTAGCTTTGTTCACTATTCGAAATGACTCTGTCATAGTTTGATTATCAAAAACGGTTATGGATCCTGTACAGTAGATTCTTGCTGCTAAAATCAAATGTAGTTATGATTTGGTTATGCGATTTGGTCATGCCCAATTTAGCAATTGGTTGGTTTTCACTGGGTTTGATTCGTTTTGAATAATTCTGTTAGTTTGAATTAACGTGATCAATGAGGTTTGTTTTCATTTAGATTTTGATTGCATATGACCTGTATAAGATATTCTTGTGCTAAAATCAGAGCACAACTATGTTTTGATTTGGTACGATTTCGTTGTGGTTGGATTCTATCGGCTCTGATTTAGTCTTTATGGTTTGATTTTGGAACAATTTCGTGGGCTCGAATTGGTATGATATTTTATGAATGTAATACATCATTATTAGTGACTAGGTTGATAAAAATGATGTAATCTAATAAGCTCAAAACAACTCTGTTCTGCATTGAATCATTATTGTCGTTTGAATTTTGATTATCTTTGAACTATGCAAAAAATCTACTTGCTATAATCGTGGAGTTGTGTTGATTCATAACGACTGTGTCAAACACCAACTGTTTCGATTCATTCTGATTTGATTGCTGCGTGTCTTGAGGTAGCACAATTGCCTGTATTGGGTTAGATTGATATCGAAAATATATTTGATGCTGCTCTGTTGGTTTTGATTTTCAAAAAATGATTTTGTCTCTGTTGAATTCATATGAAAACTCGGCTAATAGTTCGTTTTGAAATTGATTCAAGTAATGATTTCGTTGACTGTCAATTGATTATGTCCGCTTCTAATTGGCAATAACAAACGTTTGACAAATCCCATATATCCTTTTCATTTACGATTTCATTTGTTTCAATTTACATACAAGTTTTCATTTGGTTTGCAAATAGCATGATCGTTTGTATATGTTAATACAGTTATATCAATTTGAAAAACGATCCTGTTGATTTCGTTTGGATTCGACAATGATTTTGTTGATGGCTGAAGCAACTATTTGTGTCGATTTCAATTGGTTCATGAAAATAATTTCATTGCTGTCGAATTATATGAGAGATTTTGTTGACCCGAATTGGTGATAACGAATTAAACAGAGTGTATCCATCTCTGTTATCATTTGGTTGAATACGATTTAGTTTGTTCAATTTGCATACAAGTGTCGATTTGAATGATGCTTTTAGCAATCAAATAGTTTGAATATAGTTTTTAAGATTTGAATTGATTCTGTGTTCAATTTAGACCAGCTACAAAATCGCAAGATTCTGTAGCTAGTCTTAGAAATTAGATTTTTATCAATTTTATCAATAAGATATCCTCTAATCTTGTCTATTTTTGTCCTCTTTCAGGTGCATACGAATTTACAATGAGCTATTGGGCATGCTATGACAGTTTAGGAGATATTTTGGATATGTTTTTGTTCTAGGTGGTTAGCTTAAGTTAGAAACTTGGGATATTTTTCCCAGATTTGTGTAAACTGTTCTGATAATTCCCACAGGGATGTTTTACCCTGTGGGAGGTCTTTAAATACTTGTTATTTTTTGTAATAATCATGATCCTCACTATGGGAGAACCAGACTATGGATTTATGATATAGACTAAGATGAAAGTTGATGTCTTGTAACTGTTGATACTGAGAGGGGGGTGAATCAGTATCAAGTACAATTTAAAAACTTTTTCAACTTATACTTAAACCATTCAATTATATCCAATGAGAAATGAGCAATAGTATAAGAGTTACACCAATACACCACAATACATCATGCACAATATATGAGAAATAATCAATAGTTTTTGTTCAAGGGAAGTAATGACTTCCAAAGGTAGCTACAGCTTCCAAATGTAAAGGGAGGGATAAAACTCCAA